>JANHFX010009860.1:0-49194 GCA_027560015.1 Chloroceryle amazona | reverse complement strand
GGTGGTGGAGTCACCATCTTTGGGGGTGTTTAAGAGCCGGGCAGATGTTGTGCTTAGGGACATGGTTTAGTGGTTTTGATAGGGATGGGAATAAGGATGGACTTGATCTTGAAGGTCTCTTCCAGATGAAACTATTCTATGATTCTGTCTGCTCTGAGGCAACTGGGGTTTCTGATCTGATCACAGCATTTGCTTTAGTTGTATGTTGAACTATACTATGATTCCCCCTCCTTACTTATGAATTTTGGCCCATTAAACACAGACTCATCACTGTGAGAAATAAAATGTCTCCCACTCCCAGCTCAAAGGCCCCAACTCTTTTCTTTGCAGGCAGTTTTCAATTTTTTTTTTTAAATTAATGACACTGGAAGTTTTGCTCTAGTGTGCAAGGCAGAGGCGAGCATACCAGTCTTATCTCTCTGGAAGGAGCTCTCCAGATGCCCGTGGGACTTGATCACAGAGGAGAAAGCTTCCAGTCTTCTCTGAATGTTCACAGTGGCTGTTTTGACAATGTCTGCAGCAGATCCCTGAACAGTTGTATTCACAGCCTGTCGCTCTGCCTAAACAGAGAGAGTAGATCTGAAAACCTACCCCAAAAAAATAAATCAAGTCTAGCACAGCACATGCACTTCATTAAAAATAATTAATGCAGGGCCAAATACAGGCTAGACTAGCTTCAGACACAAAATTTCTCCATGTGACTGAGAAAAGCAGGATTGTCACAATTTTTAAATTAATATCAAAAGTAGTAACAAACCACAAGAGGGAGAAGCATATACACATGGTAACACTTTCATGAGGAGCTGAAAAATCTTACAGTTAATCCAAGTACCATAAAACACTTCAGCCTATCTTCAAAACCACCAGGAATGGATAACCAAAGGCAAGAAGCTGGACTTCATGGACTAATAATCTGGTCTGCTGCGCTGAACCCTGACTGCCAGAGCATTGCAGCTGTGCTGTGAACGTGTAAAACCACACCAGACCACACTATCACACAATGACCTTCTTTTTTTTAACTTCCATATGAGCAACCTATCTACTAATCCCCTCCTCAGACAAGAAAACTGTATTCAAAGCTTCTTCTGTCTTTGATTAGAGCTGAAATATGTGCCAAAAGTTATAAGGAAGCTGAAATGAAAATGAAGATAATTAATTAACTGGTCTTTGATTTATTCTTTAAAAAGATATTAAGATATAAAGATAAAAGATATATAAAAAGTTGAACAGAAGGCGCATCTACAAAGGTTCATGATGAAGTAGCCTTCAGATTATAAAGTCAAATAGTCTCAAAAGTTTTTTTGAAAGTCTTGTTTCCCTTTCAACTACACGGAGTACACACTCCCCCACTTTCTCCCTCTTCCACTTTAGTCTTTCATTCCACATGACCTGATCCAACCTCCTGCTGAGAAGTATAATGCTTCCTTCCCAAAGAAATGCACCAACACCTCTCCAGAGAGTCAGTTCACTCTTACCACAGAAGAGTCTGACACAGGTCCAAAATGACCTTGAAAAAAAAAAAATGCCAACACAAAGGCATATATTAAGTAAATATTTTTCTAACAGGGTAGAGCAATTATTTGGAAATAAGAAAAGGAACAAATACCCAAAAATATAGGACCTAAATGCCCTTTCTTGTTCAAGTGCTAACTATACAACATACCAAGAGTGCTAAGTGGGAGCAACTCAGCCTGAAGAGTTAAACCTGTGTGGAGGCTTTTTAAAATCATGTCCACTTATTTCAATAAATTACTCACTCCAGTTCCAACGTGGGAGTTCTGAAGTGAGGTTAGCACAGTGATGACAGCTGCACACCCAGTCACAGAAGACTTACGTCAAGACCGTGACAAAAGCTGTTATTCAGAGTAGAACTGAGGGAATAATGAACTAAGTGAGAAGTTGAACATCATGACCAAGACAGTTCATAGAACCTGTAGAACTGTAGATAAGGATATGCAAAGAAATCTAGTATTTCAAAAATAAATTAAAAACAAATAAAAATACTGCACTTAACTTACATGAGCTTTACTGTAGGGGTTTGGATCTTTGATAGCTGGCAGGTATCTCCGTCTTCCCAGGATGGTCTGCACAAATCCATCTCTTCTGCAGCTCCTCACTGTCTCCTTCAAGAATTTCTGGATCCCTGTGAGAGGAAAAAAGAAAGTTTTCTCTAATACAGCTGGTGTCCTGAGCTGACTTCTCACCAGGGTCACTGAATGCTGTCTGGGACACCCAAGCAGCACAAAGGTAATTCTTTAAATTTCCTAGACTCTGTCAGCAGACAAGGGCACACTCAGCCTATTCAGAGCTCTGCTGGGAAACTTAATAAGACTTTTGAGGGGGAAGAGAGTGCATAGTGTCAGGATATCTGGTTGTGCACAAGGAGGCAGGAAGTCTGTGCCCAGGCACAGAGGATCACAGATGTATTACTGATAATGGAAAGGTCGGGACCTGGACCACCACTGGAAAGGCAAGTAGTAGGAAGGGAGTAAGCTGAAAGCAGAAGTCAGGGCCTTTGATGCCTCAGGCTGCCCAACTTCCGACTGGGTCATTTCAGACACTAGGATGAAAGAAACTCACCCACCTGCACTTTGAAAGGAAAGAAGTGAATCCACCAAAGGTGTTTAAAAGAAACTTAGGTCAAAAAAAAGTGAGACAGGGAAGATCTCTTTTTCACTGCAAATTCAGGTAACAACTGCACTAAAGTGGAAAAAGTCAACTTCAGACAGTTTCTTTTCAAGGTTTAAGAATATAAACCGTAAAGGTTCAAGATGGTGCTTAGAGACATGGCTTAGTGGTGGATGTGCCTGTGCTTGGTTAACAGTTGGACTCGGTGATCTTAAAGATCTCTTCCAGCCTAAACGAGTCTAGGATTCTACTCAATGATTCTCTAAGATCAAGACTTAGGAATGTAACTTATCACATCAGCCTGGCAATAGACATAAATGAAAATTCTAAGGCGTGAAGCTACAATACAAGGTACACTGAGGAGTTTGTACGTACGCACGCGTAGCAAGAGGGAGGGAGCAAGAAGTTATTTCTAATGGTCAAAAAGGAGAGGCTATCCAGAAATTGCTGGGGACTAAAGAGACTCTTAACAGGACAAAATTTCTTAGCATGTCTCCTAAAGAAACAAACCCTAAATCTTCAGAACATAATTTTCCAGCTCATTTCCAATGTCTGTGTTCTATGGTTAGAGCTAGCTGTCTCTCATCCCATTTGCCCTCCATTCATTTCCTGATTGCAGCTCTACTCTTTCTACAGCTTTCCTAAAAATGAACATTCTTCTTAGAAACACAACAAAACATCTTTTTACAAAATATGGGAGAGCTGCTCTGAGCAGCTGGATAAAACTGTACGGGTTATATGCAAAACAGTTTAAAACTCATTGAAAGTAGAAGACCAGAACAGAAGAGAGAAATGGTTATATTTAAAAACGATAAGACATGTGGTCTAAAGTTGTACTGCATATCCTTTGAAGCTGTGTGTTTTAATAAGGAAAAGTGGTTCTTATTCAGGAAGTTAAGATCTTTAAAATGAATCTCCAGGGCTTAATAAATAATTTTTAAATACAAC
Organism: Chloroceryle amazona; assembly: GCA_027560015.1. Lineage (NCBI taxonomy): Eukaryota > Metazoa > Chordata > Aves > Coraciiformes > Cerylidae > Chloroceryle > Chloroceryle amazona. The sequence continues at coordinate 45,618 of JANHFX010009860.1, read as the reverse complement.
AAAATAATTATTGTAGTAAACAAATAACAAAGTTCCAAAGATTAATAGAACCAGAGTGTAAAGTAAAACATTATGGAGCATCAAATTGCTGTGTTCGTGCACTGGACTTTTCAAAATGAAAAGCATTTTCAAAAGAGACAGGAGTAGTAGAGGGCAGAGACAAATTTAGGCTCTGAACAGTCATTGGAGAGAAAGGATTACAAACCCAACAACCACCACCTAGCTCCCAAACAGCCATAGCAAACCTGTGTATCTTGACTGGAAGGACTCAATGTAATTGGCAGCTTCATTTTCATCAATCCCCATCTGCTCGCCTAAGGATTTTGCTCCAATTCCATAGATGATTCCATAGCAAATCTGCCGGAGGACAGTGTGAAGAACCACAGCCATATGGTGAGCCATGGAGAGAAAGCAGAGCCAAAACAAAATGTGATTCACTGGAAGATAAGTATGGCAAAAGAGCAAGCATTCAAGAAGAGAGACTACCTCTGAGTTTGAGCCATTCATGCTGCTTTTCTCCACCCTCAGCCCCCAAAACCCAGATGGCTTCAATTGAAATGTATGCAGTAGGAGGGCATACAAAGCAACTACTAAACAATCATTGCCAAACCCAAACACCAAACCATACTATTGTGACTCCCTGATGTTTTGAACACTGAACCTTCCTGCCCAGAAAGCAGCTACTGATTTTTTTTTCCTAAAAATTACCTGTTTAGCTTGTTGCCTGGTCCTATCTCCAACAGCTTCAGGATCAATCATTTTCCATTCTGCTGCAATGCTCTTAAAGACATCAGTACCCCCGTTCAAGGCTTCAATGAGTCGACAGTCGCAAGACAAATGAGCAAGGATCCTCAGTTCGAGCTGAGAGTAATCGGCGGCCAAGATTAAGCCACCTGAAGTCAAGAATTTAGCAGAAATCATTATGTCATAAATTATTCCAACCACATTCCAGCAAGAAGGACCAAGGCTGTCCTTGTATCTCTTGCTCTGAAAGTTTTCCCCAGCCATTTCTAGCAGACACATTCTGTTTCCCCAATTCCCAGGCCCGCCCACTTTCCATCTAGCCCCTACACCTGGAATCCAGACAGACAGACAAGCATCTGTCCAGGTGTCTGTGTAACAAGAGCCTAGCACCTGATAGAGCAATCAGCACAGTGACCACAGCAGCAGGCTTGAACTAAGCCAGGCAGGCAAGGCAGGGACTGACACTTGGCTCTAAAGAACACTAGATGGAGTGTAATTTGTGTATTAAGAGCTCCCGAAGAGACCTTTTTAAAAAGCAGTTACTCTTAAAGAGGGAATAAAGATGTGAATACTTTCTCTGGCTGAAACTCTCCCCTCTACAGTTCTGTGAATAATTTTGAGGGCATGCTAACTATTGCAGTAGTTTTCCAAGCAGGCTGCTCAGTCAGCTATATACTGTCATTAATTCTTAATTCTTCATTAGATCTAGGACTTATTGTTAGCTATGTTCTGAACAATTACGGAGCAGGATCTGGGCATTACCTGGGAAGGGAACAAAAGCATGCCTCATACTAACAGAAAACAGTATTCCTCTTTCTTCAGATCTGTCTTCAGCCTGAACCTTCAGGCCATTAGGCACAATACTGGAATGCCTTCTACCTCTGTGGAGAAAGAGAAAGACTGTTCTTCAACAATTTCTAAAACACTTAGTGATGCATAATCATTTCTGCCACAAAGAATCAGTGAAAATAAGTGAGACAGTAGCCTCTATTCCACTCTCTGGACAATCCATACCTACATTCGACCACAGGGGGACTGGACAGAGCTGTATACATGAAGGGATTTACTGATTCTGAACAGATTTAGGGATAAGTCTTCCTAGTACATTCAGGGCTTGATCCAGAAAGCTAATTCCACTCCTAAACAGGCAAGATGAAAGGCCCCGTATCTGTGATGGGTGCATTCTAGAAAGATAGCAAAGGAGTCCTAAAATTTCAACACCCCACCTGAAGCACCAAGTCTTCTCTCAACATCATTCCCATATGCAGAATACCTCCAGCAGCCCATATCTAGTAGAGAAAGATTTCCCCCCCCCCCAATACCAGACTCCTGAGTGCGTGTGCATGCACACACACATAAGCCTGTAAAAGCAGAGCAGAAGTTGTGGAAGCCTTACTCATAGAACACTGCATGTTTCCTCTCTAAAGAATGAGCAAAAAACTGCCCCAAAGCAACTTGATTTTCTTTTCCAGAAGGCCAGAAGTTTACAGTGGCACCCAGGTGCTCTGCAGCCTCGCAGGGCTCCCTTAGCTCTCCCGTCCCATCAAGTCACTTGGAGCTGCAGATGGAACTGTCTCCCTCAGTGCACCCACTGAACAGTTCACAGCTGTGACACCATTCACACCACTTACTCACATCAGCACCCATCTACCAGCCAGCCCATTGAGTTCTTCACTGGAAGTCAAAAGGCCTTTAAAGATCCTTGATGTTTGGGTCAGGGGTTTGAGCAATTTCTTTATCAGAACGAAAAGGTATTTCGGAGATCGAGACTAGTTTCAGCAAAGCACAGAAAAGACATCATGCCCTCTTCCCTTGTGCACTTCATTTTCTTCTTCTATCTTGTCATTCAGGGGTGGTAGGGATCAAGGAGATGAAAGATGGCACAAAAATCACAGAAATAAATTCTCAAAGTAAAGATGAGGACAACATAAGGGAACTGTGGGGAATCATGGTGCCCAGCAAAGGTTCCCAATTTAGTTAATGAGTAAGGGCTTTGTACCATGACCTAATTTAGCTACCCTCCTTTGGTTAGAAGCTTCTTACAACAAGAGGAAGGAGCAGTAATAGTAATCACTATGATAAAAGACAGTTAGGACTACTGTTTGGAAGGCCTATCAGACTTAGGCTGCAAAACAGCTCCTTTTGTGCCAGTAGGCATTTCTGTGCCTTTAGGATTGCCCACCTTCCTAACACCGTGACTGATTAACTATGGAATATAGTCCCAAAAGTCAGCCTGAGAAGCAGATCTCTCTCAAAGTTCAGCAAGCATTCCATTCCTTTGATCAGCTCTTTCTCTGCATGGAAGACTCTAAAAACCCAGCCCAACCATCCTGCAAAGCTGCTACAAGCCTGAGTGCTGCCAAAGCTACTCCTCAGAACAACATTTCTGCCACTATGGTTAGGCCTGGTTCTTCTGAAGAGACAGACAAGATCCTGCTACTCTTGGACTCTCTTCTCATGACCTACTCAAGGCTCAAGGATGTTAGAAACATGGTGGTAGGAAAAGAGACAGAAGAGCCAAAAACTTCTCCAATTTCTCACATCTTGCTATGGGGAAAAAAACATTATAAAAGTCACTCAGGTGACACATGTGGGACAAGAACCTGAATGGAAAGAGTACTTGAAAGGACAGAAAACCACCACCACGAATGAAGTACTGGAATTGACAAGCTAGCTGCTAAAAGATCCACCTTGATATTACACTAGATTTCCATGCGACTGTTTAGGCACTGGCATGCAATGCTGTCAAAATAGAGCATTTGGTTAACAAAAAACAGGTTTAGAAATCTTTTTCTGCTTTGTTATCACCAACAAAATTAACCAAGAATGAAAACTCACACGGGGAGCTGCACAGCATAAACCAGATGAACTTTCTTCCACTTCTTCCACAAACTAGATCCTAACTTCAGTTTAGTTACTTTTCATACACAGCCTTTACATGCAAGAGCTGGGACCATAATCCTAATCTCACTGTAGGATTTCATAAAGAATTTCAAAGAGTAAGTGGCTGCATGGAGCCACGTGTTGTTAGTATTACTAGGTCTTTCGGGTACCACTGATTTTTAGGTATTTATTTCCCTGAAACTGTAAGAGAAACAGTGAGTAACAAGTCACACTGACATGACAGCAACCACAGGTGAAGTCAGAAAAGAGAAATTTGACAGCCCCACCACATTAAGACCAGAAGAGTAGGCAGAAGCTTTGCCAAGATCCTCCCACCTGCCCCCAGAAACAGCACGAAAATTAACATTTCCATGGGCTTGGGAGGGTGGGCTTTCTTCAACCACAGTTGGCATGTCAATCTCAAAATCTCTTGGCACGTTCTGGATATTTGGTTCTGTGAAGGTTATTCGACCTGAGGAGGAAGACAAGACAGAACTAAGTAAGGGGCCAGAAGGAGTCCGCCTAGTTTAACCCAGTTGAACGCACATCTGCAGCTCCAAAAAACAAGGGGCAGGACAGGATATGATCACTGAAAAAATTTAAAAGGAAAAGTAATTTGTATTTAATGGGCTTGAGGTGGTTTCCCCTGCAGCATTTCTGTATCACTAAAAAGAAACTCTCAAATCCAGAGCCTGTTTTGGGGTCAGAGATTTATGTGCCAGTATGTGCAAGAAATGAGTAATATTGCTTGGTGAACACAAAAGCTATTTTTAACACATCTAGACTTTTAGGGCAGATTCACATGAAGTAGGTATTTCAGTATTTTCATTTGGTTGAAGTATAGCACAGTCCTGATTTCCTATCTTTTCTCCACAGAAAAGCTGTGCCAACAGACACACACAAAAACCCCACCAAACAACAAAACCAAACCAAACCAAACCAAACCATAAACATTGGCAAGAAGTGAGGATTTTGCATGCCTTTCTTTACCTGTAGCTGTGTGAGTCTGTGAGACTGGATATATCCTTTCCATTCCCAGTGCAGAATTCAATCGCTTTTCCCTCTGTAGTGGAAACACCACTTTAGTAATGGCATTGTTGATCCTCCTCCATTCCAGAATCAGCCCTGGCAATGGGTGAAGTATCTTTAATTTCTCCAGAACATCCTTGTGGGGAGAAAAGGGCACAGCTATAATCAACTGCCTCTAAAGCTTTATAAATAATGGGTTTACAATTCTGCAGGAAAAAGCCACTCCTTCACTCCCAGTGAGCTTCCAGTGTCACTCCCTTAGAGTTAAATGGATATCCCCTCCACTTATACCACCTACACCTGGGCCATCAAAGAACCATGAGACACAGATGTGGTTTTATTACAAGGTAGCAATCACTTTTCTTTAGACTTTTGCATCCTCAACACCATTCTTAATCTGCATCAGCCAATAAACCGCCTGAAATGATCAAACAAAGGATCACTTGCCATAGATCCCCTACGTTGTCTCTTCTTGCCCAGTGTTAATGCTCCTCCTCCATCTTCCTGCATGTTTTCCTCCCTGCTATCTCTTATCCATACAGTAGAAACACATAAAATGAAGCCCTTGACCACGCTCCTCAAAAGACAAAGCTGATCACTAGCAATCAAATCCTTTCAGCTAAATCAGAAATACGAAGGGACTAAAATCAATTTCAAAAGACAGTGCTATGCAAACATTTCTCAAAATAACACTTTTTTTGTACACAGCAGACAGCTGCAGCCTCATCCCTCCACATCACAAAAGGAGGAAATTCTCACTTTGCTTCTTGCTCCCTGCTCTGGCACCACCGCCGCATGCACGTCCTCACTGCCACTTGAGTTGCACAAATCAATACTTCTCTTCCAAGCACCGACTACACTGAACAAGGAGAAACTAAGAAAACAACGCAGATTAATGAGTCCTGAAAACAGGGAACATATATATCTGCTAATATCACTTGTCTGGCAAGAGGATCCATTAGCCTGCAGCAGTTGGTACTCGAGCAGCTCTGCAATATTCATCAACTGGCAAGCATGTCAATAGCCTTCACATAGCAGGCTTATGATATACTAAATTTGATAAGCCATCAGATCAGCCATTCTGAAGAACGAAACACAGATATGGTAGTAGCAGGCAGGGAAAATAGTGTATTTAATCACCATGGTATTTAAGTATCTTTCAAGTTGATGTTGAAAAATTCTTCTGCTATTGGCTTTACAAAATTATTGTGCTATTTTGGTCTTACACGTGGTTTAGGAAATCAGATTCTGTCTGATTTGTTCTTATTGAACCCTGCTATTTACAGTCATGTCCTCACTACACTCAGGCTTTAGGAGAGCAAGAGGAGTTAATAACTCTGCTCATAGACAAAGCTGAATCCAGTTTGAATTTCCAGTGGTAAGTGGAGGAGCAAAAGGTAGTTAAAGTTTACTTTCATTTCAGTCAGTGTACCTAACTGCGATGTATCCAAGCAGCAGATGTGAAGTAAGAGTGAGTTATTTTTAGTCACCTTCAGACTAGAACCAGACTTTACTGTACCTTGGTCGTACTGAAATGTTTGCTCAGCCTAACTCTGTTTCCTTTAGCAGTTGCTCTTCTGGTGTAACCCAGAGTTTTCTTGTTCCCTTGAACTTTCAAATCTCCATTTTGTGGCAACTTCAGCTCCAGGAATAAAACCTGAAAGAGGCCAGCATTTCAAATCTTGCATGCTACTCCCAGAAGAAAACAAGTAACAACTGAGCACTTAAACAGTTTGTTCCAAACACAGGACAGTACAAATGGTTCAGGTAATTAAAAAGCTGACTCAGGATCTCTGCTATCCAAGTCATTCCTTCTCATTTTAATTAACTACAAAATGCAATCTAAAATCTCATTTTCTGAATGCTGTAACTTTGAGTTCAGAGGTATGTTTTTAGAAAAGGTAATTAACTCCATCCAATAAGTGAGGTCACTGCTGACAGTCAACTGTAATGAAATGTGATGTTAAGAGGACTAAAAGTGGTGAAAAAGGACTAACACTGGTGAAAAAAAGAAGCGTTAGCAGGGAGCAGGCTTCAGAGCCACGTGAACGGCACAGAAGGAGGTGGTCAGCAATACCTTTTATAAAATAGCCAGAATATTAGGGTTTTTTTTCTATAAAATTGCCAAGAGCTGGGAAATTAAGTATATGCTCACTTGTTCATAGACAGAACACAGTACTTCATTTTCCATTCCATGTTTCTATGTAGCATTATACACTATTCAGCAGCTATTATGGTTCACTTCACAGCTGGCAGAAGGCAATAGAAGCTTTTCTCTCACACATTTTTGTAGCACAAAAGTTTTACTGACAGAAGGGTAAAGCTCTACTAACCTATCTAAGATACTTTACATGATTCCAAACAAAATTTCCACATGAAAAACAAGCTTCAGAGGACAGCATTTCAGAAAAAAAATAAATCCTTCCCTTTTTCCATGAAGCAGAGTGAAATTGGAGCCAAGCATTATTTCAGTTCTAACTCTGGCTGCTGTCACCGAGCAAACCTTCTGGATTTGCAACACAGGAGGAATGTATCTGTGGAACTTCTTTTAGTGATGACTGCTTGCAAATTTTGACTATGCCTATAAAAACTATAGCCCCTCAGCAAGAAATCAGTATAGAGAAAAGGAAAAAAATGGAAAAAAAGGAAAAAATGATGCACAGAAATGATGATGTCTTTCTGTGATTCCATGTAATGTACATTAAAAATATATAGCAAAGTCCTTCAGGAAAAAAGTATTGCTAATTTACATTGAAAGCAGCTTCTCAGGCTTTAAAAAAAAACAAACCAGTTCTAAACAGGTTCTTGAAAAGAGACAGTAGTGGATTCAGAACTTGAAAGCTGACTTTCCTCCTCTTTCATGCCTGTATAGGGACATGGTTAACAATGAAACTTATTCAGTACAACTATTCTTAGCCTACATGACATCACCTCAGGTGCAGAATACTGGTATTGCAAAAAAACTCTTCTCTAGTCCTGCACCATTCATCCAGAACATTCCAAAAGCCAGCTGTCAGATCATCTCATCAGCCATGAGAAGCCAAGGTCCTATACAAATGACATGCTTATTCCCACATGGTTTTTATTTCCAACATGCTTCTTTCCACTTCTACCTTCTTTATTTCTGCTGAAGTTAGCAGAAATCAGTATGATGAGTACCAAACAGGAGATCCCAGCACCTTGCAGGCAGCAAGCTCAGGAGGAGCATAAAGACAGATCAGCTCTGAGCAGAGTTCCATTTGCATTTTGTCTTTTCTTTACATGCAGTCTACCCAAGAAGTTTATTTTTCTTAAGTTTAAACAAAAGCCTCTTGAGGGTAACTTCTTTTAAAGTTGTTCTCCTCCCACCCTAACCCTCCCTAAGCCACCCATACCTCTGCAATGTCATCAGGGCTGGTCAAGGAGAATCTGTGGCCCGCCAGCTGGTACGCCTTGGTCTCGATCTCGCTCAGTTTAGCCTGCATGACCTGTTTCTGGGTTTCGTACGCTGTTGTGCTGAAACCAATGCCATTCAGCTCCAGCAAAGCCAAGCAATAATGGGTTGGCATCTCCACTTTAGAAAATACATCTGCAGTAAGTGAAAATCCCAAGAAAAACTTTCATAGCATCAAAACCAGATCAACAGACTCATAGGAAAACAACTGGGGAATCCTCAGTTTCTAAAATCCTGAATGTCCTGGCACGCAGAAATCTTTTAATACAGATTCAGGTTAAATACTTTTGCTTCTGAATTATTTCATAGTAAGATATATTTCAGAATAAGAAGTATTTCAGAACTTTTTATCACAAAAGGATTTAAGAGAATAACAACTGCTGTCAATTTTTTCTTCCTAAGAAACACATATCTCTTAGTGCATCATTTTATAAACCACAGACATGCTTAATGTAACACTTTCTAAGTTGATGAGCTTTCATTCCACCACCCTTAACTTTTTAAAAGTTCTAAGGATTAGCTGTCACGATCATAAATGATGTGGTAAACTTGCAATAAAACTCCTCATTGAGACTGGACTTCGGCTGAGGTCTTGGGCTTTGGATACATTTTAGGGGAAACAATCATAAATCTCACCAACATGTATCTGCTCTGAGTTGTGGGTTTTTTTGTTTGCTTGCTTTTAAACAGAGAGAAGCATTCAAAAAATATCAGTGCAACACAGGGCATCGTTCACTATGGCCTCACAAAAGTTTCATGGACACAAGATGTACATTGCAGTGCTATATGGGCAGTCCAAAGAGCAAGAAATTGCCTTTAGAAAACATCTGAGGATCTTAGGAATTGCTTCTGACAAGGAAATGCAAAAGCTTTTGAAAATGTTCATGAGAAACCAGACAGACCCACAAGTCTCAGAACAACCAGGATACTCACCTGGGAGGTAGAGATCTGCTTGGTTCAGAAACTTAGAACAGATGCTGCTATTGCCTTAACCAGTGGAATTATTGGGTATTTGTGATATAAAAACTATATTTTAATTTAAAATTTAATCCTTTTTTTTTTTTTTTGACAAAAGATATTTACTTCCAAGGGAAGTTTCCTCTTAACAAATGAACATTTTGCCAAAGAATATTCTTAGATGAACTTCCAAATCTCCTCTCTTCTCCACAGATCATTCATCCCGTGGCAGCACAGCTACTTTTACCCCCATTTTTGCCACCAAAGTGGAGGAGCTCTCTTTACCTGTCAGATTTTCCTTCTGTAACTCATGACGGAGTTCGTTCATGACATTGAAGATCAGCACAGACTCTATTGCTGCTCTGTACCGCCCGGAATGATCTTCGCTGGCACTAAGCCCCAGGCTCTGCACCCCTTGGCCAGTGCCTACCCCTTCCAGCAGAGGAAGCTCGTTGGGGAGAAAGTTAGTTACCATGTTGTGAAGTGTACGTTCCTTAGAGCCAGAATCAAGCAGCCAACACGCCACCTTAAAAAAACAGGAGATCTCCATGAAACCTTTTTTCCATTTTAGCCATAATACAATCTAAATATTTAACTGGGGGTTAATGTGAGGTTACAGTGGAGATTATTTTACTTGATTTGGCAGGCAGACTGATATAATTTGTGGAAAAGTTACATGATCTCAGACAGAAGCTTCAAGAGGGCACAGTTCATTGGAAAGCTTCATTCTCAAAGTTAATTTTGTGTATTTGAAAACCTTACCCTTTGTCAACTAAAAACGTCTCAAAGTGGTGTCCTTGGGTTTTTTCATTTACTAAAACCTAACACAAAGGGCATTAAATACAAAAATCAGGATCAAGACATGTTTAATCTTAAAAGTGACTTGACAAAAATCAGGAGTTGCTGTTGATCTAGACTATTAGGCAAGCTGAGCTCTCCTATTTTTTTTGCACATCAGCACCAATACCAAGAATTCTGCAAGGCCTCATACCCCCCCACTGTCTTCAAAGCAATTTTGCTTATAGCTGTATTTCAAATTCTTATGTCAAAATAGGGGTTTCTGCATCATCTCTGCCAGGCAAACAGAAGGCAAAAACCATACATATATATACACACCCGGGGAGTGGGGAGGGGGGGAATATATGTGTATCTATATATTCATTGCATCACTAAAATAAACAAGCATGAGTAGGACTCCATTTAACACATGGAACAGTGCAGGGGAAGGTGCTACATTTATTGTTGTTTAATTTTATCCTAAAACTATGTATTGGTACGAAAAGCTAAGTTTGCCCTTAGGTTGATTAACTTAGCTACTTACCTGCAGACTTTAATACTGCCAAGACACTGCTCAGATCATGTGTGCTGCAAGCTTTGAAAATCAACACCAGAAATTTTTATGCATCTAGAGCTTTTCCTCACTAGGATGAGGAGGTGCTTTTACCTCTTTCTAGTGTTTTGAGTTACAAATGGTACTTGAATCTTTTAAAATTACATGTAAATTTTGTTTTGTTTTGAGAAAATACTGGTAGCAAGCTGGTCCATACACATAGCAGGTAAACAAAAAGCTTACAAAAACTTCTGCTGACCAGCAGTACTTCTGCCAGTTTAGTCCCAAGCTTCTTATACCAACAAGAGTTCAGTCCTGTCCACTGGGACAGGGGAGAGATTTAACCTCATCCTCCCCACCCAAGCAACCAAGCATGAAAGATTGATCACACATGGTAGGAGTTGGAAGGGACCTCTGGAGATGATCTAGTCCAACCCCCTTGCCAAAGCAGGTTCACCTAGAGCAGGTTGCACAGAATGTCTCCAGAAGAGACTGCACAACCTTTCTGGGCAGCCTGTTCCAAGGCTCTGTCACCCTCACAGTAAAGAAGTTTCTCCTCATATTTAGATTAAACCTCCTGTGTTCCAGTTTGTGCCCATTGCCTTTGTCCTGTCACTGGGCACCACTGAAAAGAGACAGAACCCATCCTCTCGACACCCACCCTTTAGATTTTTATAAACATTAATAAGACCCCCTCTCAGACTCTTCTCCAGACTGAACAGCCCCAGGTCTCTCAGCCTTTCCTCATCAGAGAGATGTTCCAGTTCCTTAATCATCCTCATAGTCTCCATGGGACTCTCTCCAGTAGTTCCCCAATTAATGCATTGACCTGTCACCAAACCTCCTCTGTTTCTCTTACAGGCAACATGAACACACATAGCAAGAGAGGTCTCCTCTAAATACTGCTCTAGATTTCCCACTGTAAGAAAATGTCACTAACTCCCCTGACAAATGTGCATATTAATATCTAAATAATGGAAGTACCAGAAGGTACTCCTCCTGTCTTTCCACCAGTGTCTTGAAACTAGTAGTTTTACCCAAACTAAATTTCTTAAAGCTGCAAACCTTTGGGTCCTCAAAACTTCCTTCCAAGGAGATGCCACAAGCCATCACCAGAGTCTTGTAGTGCTGAATGAAGTTATACATGACAAGTGAACGCTCCTGCTTGGGCTTCTTCTGCAGGTACTGCTGCAGATGATACAGTCTCTCTGTTACAGTTAGGTTTTTGTCCAAAGGTGGCGGTGCCAAACTCAAACTGATTTCTAAAGGAGAAAACACAAGCAAAAATTATCTTTTTTATGCACTGCGTGATGAGAAAAGCAAGAGAAAAATCTTGAATGCAACCACCTAAAGCACAAAATCTACAGTTGGACTGTGAACAAGTAACAATAAACCTATATTGATAGCATCTATTTTATCAAACCAGACAAGACTCCCAAAAGCAACATGTTGTGTCTGTAGTACTAAACTGAGGAGAGTCAGGAATGAAACCCTAGCCCATGGAGCACAGATTGGGTTATGTCAGCATTCAAGTGTCAGATTTGCTCTGGAGAGCAAAAATTTGAAGAGGCTGAAAGAGAAAAGCAAGAAAGCTAAAGAGAACATAGGAGTAAGCTAACATTTTAGCCATATGCGTGCTCAGCAGTCCAGTGCTTGAGCTAATTACCTGGCCTTATTATATAACAGCATAGCTGTAGCCACAGCAACATGTTCAAGGATGTTCAACACTTAAGACTGGCTAAATCATTCCATCACAGCTGAGCTGTGTTTGGGACGCTCAAAACACTTCCAAGAATGCATCTGCTGAAGGCACTTTCTTGAAACTCAGTGTCATGTAACAGCACAGTCTGTCCACTCACTCACCGGCCTCGTCTTGTCTCTGCTGCAAAGAGATATAGTAGGCATCTTTTCCACCCCAACACACTGCAAGTCCAACTACCAAGATGTCTTCACAGCCTTGGACAGGAAATCCATCATCTTTAACTTGCATCCACTGAGGAGAACTTACTAAAGGAATAATTTTTAAGTTACAATTATATGTAAGTTATAATTATAAAATTGCATCCATAAACACAGAAGAGTTTGGATCCTGAAAATGTAAATACATGCAGTTGAGCCTAAAATTCTTAAAAGTGAATATATACCTTCATTTTTATTTCTAGGGAGAAAAAAAAAAAGTCTGTGATTCTCTTTGAAGGGGAAGTTTAGAATACCAATATTTTCTCTTAACAGAAACAACCACCCATACAGCAAAACTCTGGCCTTTCCTAGTCATCTCTAAGAGTTGAGAGAGAAATGCATTTCCTTGTTCACTGCAAAAAACATTTCACATTTAACTATCAAAATACATTTTTGACAGATAAGAAATTTTGCTGTTGTTGTTACAGCAGTATGACAGCAAAGAATTTAATCTCATAATGAAGGGAAGAGTATGTTCAGCAGCAGCAGAAAAATGCAGCACGTGAATACTTCTGCGGAAAGAAAAAATGAAGCAGTATTGCAACAGCGCAGAGACTGATCTGAATTTCACCCATGGATATATCAAAGCAGGTTTACTTTTTGCAAACTCAGAAATATTTAACCTTGCTTTAGAGGCAATCCCATAAGTAACACCACTCAGTGGAGACTGAACAATCTGTACAGTTTACTGTTAAATACATTATTCATTTTAAAATATAGTAAAACTTGTTCATGACATGGAAAGATAGGCATAATAAATGGACTGCACAACTCAGACCCATTTCAGAATTAGACCCACAATGAAACATTAAAAATATTTAGATATCCTCACGTACAAAGAAGCTGCTAACACTTCATTACTACCACCAAGGCCTACCAGTGAAATGCTTGACACCAATTCTTCACCTTGTACCAACACTCAGCTCCTTTGCTTTACTGAGACAGACAATGTCCAATTAATATCAGTAATTTTCCTCCTTTTTTCCTCCTCTACTCCTGCTTTAAGCTGGAGTTCACAAAATAATGCACTGGAACACGGAACTGACCTTTTTTGAATTTGCTGCCAATCGTTGATTTGGGAGACAAAAGACATTTTGTCCTTTCACATGCCACTGAGATGGAGAATCTGCTTTTCTCCTTCCATTCTGCAATAAAAGTCTGGAAAAGTGCTTTGTCACTTGCTACATCAATAATAGTGAAACTTTCAGCGCTTAAGGGAGTGAGTGGAAAAACATCCTGAGACAGCTGCAGTGAAAAGCCCTGGTCTATAGTGGAATCATCTTTTATCTCATCAGTCTCAATCTCATCTCTCTCTACGCTCCCAAGATGGATCTGGAGTGGTTTTACGGGCTGCTCTGCGTCGCCCTCGCTATTCTGCTGTGGCTGAATCAGCTGCCCTTCATTCATGCAGGTGACTTGTCTCTTCCTGGCAGGTTTCACAGAGAAAGAAGCAGAACTCTTTGGAAATAGCTCTTGGGGGGGTGTTGGAGGAATAAACCCGTTATTACTATCTGCTGGAGGACAGGATGTTCTCTTGTTTCCCTCGAGTGGAAGTGTTATGCAGTTTGTTTTCTGAAGAGCTACGTTTTCCATTTCAGTTTCTTTAACCTTGAAAGAGCCTTTTAGATCCTGGCAAGTGGGCAAAGGCTCTGGCTGACAACAGTCAGATTCAAAAACTGGATCTGGCTCTTGATTATCAATAGGAGCAACTAACTTTCCTTTCAAACAGGAGCTTACTGAAACTGGTTCAGTACCTGAGGGACTAGGCCATTTGTCTAGCACAGCCTGTAACCCTGGGCTTAGCTCAAATGAGTGGTCAGTCCACACCACTGGACTGGTTTTCTTGTCTAAAGCTTGCTGGCTTCTCTGGAGCTTTTCACCTTCATGTCCTACTAAATCCTTTGGTCTGGGGTCACTGTTACAAATGCCTGGGTTTCTTAATCCTGACTGAGCACAAAATGTAGAAGGCAGATCTTCCAGAAAAGACGGAGAGTTTGCATGATCTAAAACTTCAGCTATTAGGTCAGAGAATGCTAGAGACCCATTGTTACACTGTGCAGGATCCTCCTGCTCTTTCTGATTGCCACTGACATCACATTTATTCTGAACAGGCCTTAGGTTCTGCACGAGGCCATCTGGAGGAAACAAAGCCTCTTGCTTCTCCACGGGGCCCTTTCTGTCAGCTTCTGTGATGTGAACAGCTGAAAGGTCGCTGACATTACTGAAGCTATCATCAAAAAGCAAGCTATCACTCATATTCAGGCTTGTTTCGGGGACAGGGTGGCATTCTACTTGTACAATGTGCTCCCTACCAAAAGGGGAGGTTGCTTTACTGAGGTTTTTAGATACATTCTTCTTTTTCACTGAATTTTGGGTCTGGTAATCTTGTAGAAAACTGTGTAGCTGGGAGTCGGTCAAGGAGAAATCACTTTCTTTAAGGCCAGGTGCAGATTCTATTTCTTTCACTACAGGCTGTAAATTAAGGCCTCCAGACTCCAAAACTTCATTACTGTGGTGCTGAGCTGTGTTTTTTGTAATGTTATTTGTTGTGATAAGGTTCGATAAGCCCAATTTCCTAACTGTTGCAGCCAGCCTTTCATCAGTAGCATTTTTAGTACATGAAGTGCTTAGTTTCTTTGAGGTTTCCTGCCCTGGTATTGCTTCCAGCTCTGAACCTTGTATTCCCTGCTGTCCCGTAATTCCAGCTGCTCCCTCCTGTTTTATTATCATCTCAGTTTGAGTATCCAACTGGAAGCTGTCTTCAAAGTCTCTAGAGTCAGAAAACAGGTCAGAGGATGGGCCATTCTGAATACCATCTGCATTGCAAACACCTCTGGATATTACCAGAGAGTCTTTCAGAAAATCCTTAGGATAACTGTTGGCTTTCCGCAGCGCTCCGGCTTGTAACAATATTCCATTGGGCTGTTTGCTCTCATTTTTGCCATCATTCTCAATCCGAATATGGCAGGATTTATCCTCACCGAGACAAAAATGCACAGGCTTCTGCATCCTGCTGCCACAATGGACATAGCCACTTCCAAAGCACCTAGCAGTTACATTACCATGATCTGCATCTACAGCCATCTGCTGCTTACTAATTGTCATCTCAGCACAGCTTGCATCTGTTTGCATTTTATTTATTTTATTCTGCTTATCACCAGTATTTTCATTTCTCTGTGTCCTGGCACTGCCAGGTATTACTAGGCTTCCTACAATACCAGGTGTCTCCACACTGATGTGTGGAGCCCTCTGCAACGTAGCAGGTGCCTGAAAACATGCTCTCCCCTTAGCTTCATTAGTGGTGGTAGGCTCTGTAAAGAAACCTTCCATTTTATCTTTTCTCCCAAGATTAATTTCCTCCATCTGTACTGAATTTAAGACTTTATGAGTTACAGATGTCATTGCCATAAATTCCTTCTTGTTTTGGTCTGAAAAAAAATTATCTCTAGAGACGGTGTGGTGGAAAGCAGGTGGCTTTTGTATGTCTGTGCCAAATCTAGTCGAATCTTCAAGAAGTGACCTCTGCAGTTTTGAAGCAGCACTTTTTCTCCTAGTCCTGTTTAAATGCACGTCCATACTTTTTGTCAGTCTAGAGGCTGAAGATTTTGTTCTCAACATTGGTGTTCTCCCTTGTTCAGCAGAGAGTTCTGGAATTGCTCGCCTGGAATCCATCTTGGTTTTGACCAGAGAAATTCCTTCTACGTTTTCATTCTCTCTGCACATATTTGGCCGTTTTCTAGCACTGTGCACACTATCATCATTGCCTTCCTCTGCTTGAGCCTGTCCCCTGCCTGGGACTTCACTCTCAAATCTGGAGTTTTCTGTACTACTGCTTAGTCGCCTTTTATATCCCTTTTTAATATTTGCTAAGTTTCCAGTCTGAGAACCAAAGCCATTACAATGGTGAATTCTGCACCCTTTTTTGTTTAACATCCTCGAAGATTCAGAGGACTGCTCTCCATTTGATCTATGTAGCCTGTCTTCCAGTTCTGACTCACTGCTGATCATAGATGATGTATCAGTCTCGAGAAGAGACTCTGGGTTCCACTGCACTCCCATTAGTGCCAAATCCTGCTGGAGAAGTCCCCTGGCTTCCTCCACAATTAGGGAAGCTGCTTCTCTTTCAGTTAAGCCTTTCATTCCAGCCATCCAGATGCTGCGCGCAGTCCGACGCTCCTCTGCAGATTCTTCATCTTCATCCACAGCCCTACGAACACTATGGGAAAGGTAACAGACAGATGTAAACATTCATGCAGAAAATAGCAAACATCACAAGGAGCTGGCACTATTCTGCTCAGCTCCCATTTCAATTAGCTTCACAGCTTCCTAGCTTCACAGAAGCACTGTACCCAAAATAGAATGCACTTAATAGGAAATAACTATTTCAGTTTTCTCTAGGTGAGTTAATGTTGATGAAAGATATTACTGGCTGCATATCCCTGGAGCTTTCCCAGGTTTCTGTGTCCAAACATGTACCCCAGATGTGTCCCAGCTCCCTCTTAGGGCAAGATCCAGGACTGAATCAATCCTCCTCCATGCACTGCTTACCAAAGAAGGGAAACTTTCTTTGAAAAAACCTCCTTTGAAAGAGAAAAGCATTAACCAGACAGGTGTCATGGCACAGTCCAACAGGTACTTGATCAAGGAAACTTGTCATTGCACTAACGTGAAAAATCACAAAAGAATCTCAAATGAAATACATTAATCATCAACTCATTTGATGACACTGGGGAGCTGCCTTTTAGAGGCAGCAACAGGTCTCCAAAAAGCATTAACAATTCACCCAGGACTAAAGTGTGCACTGAAAAGAGAAAGATGATGAAAATTTAGGTTGCACAAAGTTACACTGCAAATAAAAGGTGCTCCTATTAATTTTAAAATAATCACAGGATGACTGTGATCAGTCACAGAGACCTAACATGTCATTTCTAACTAACATTTGGCACCAAGTCCCAAAAGGTTGCCATACTTTATTACAGGTTTCATCCTGTAATCCTTCACCTTACAAACTCCTTTACTTCTAGACTTACTGCTTTCTCACCTTTTGAATGGTACTGAATTCTTCAGAGCAGTTGCCACATCATCAGGACTGGCTTTAGCAAGATCAGCCACTGTGACAAAGCCAGCGTTGTAAAGCGTCCTGGCACGCTGCGCGTTCAGCAGAGACACCCGTACCAGGTCACAGAGCTCCCTATGAACCCCAAAGGTAAGGCGGCTCTGGAACTGCGAGAGCAACAGCTCCATGTTGTGCCAACCCAGTCGATTACAGAAAACCGTTACCATTCCTGGAACACAGAAAGGGCATCAATGTCTTAACTCCGGCTCCAGTTCTGCTAGCTGGATTCATTTTTTCCCCATTATCTGAAGAGGAATTCACTTTACATTTCTCACCCTTCTTAAGAGAAACTAATTCATGTTTATTATAGCCATGATTACAAGGTGGTCTCACAGAACTCAATTTAGAATCAACTAGTCTATCAGTGAGGTAGAAATTCTGAATGACACTGCTTTTTCCAAGATGCTCATCTTGAAAGTGTGAAGCACAGGCATCGTGTAACGTGATGGGAGTCCTATGAACCAAACACACTGAAGAAGACAGGGATGAGAGGCAATAAGAGAAGTCACAGATCTTTGAAGAAAGCCAGCACTGATCTCTGCTCTTATCAGCACTTCAGATACAGAGAGCGTCAATAGGAGGTAGCAAAGCCTACAATAAAGGTTACAGCTGCAGTCCCCAGCATAGGGGAGGAGGAAAAGAGCAGGGAAAAGACAGTTTCTCGCTCACAGATTGCATCTACAGAATATGAAAATAACTGAAAGACACGACATCCCTCACTGTTTTTACAGTGATTATAGAATACAACTTTTATCATCTCTCTTAAGTATACGTCACGTCAAGAGTTCATTTTACTTCCCAAATTACCTTTGTGAAAACTGTTAACAATGGGAATAGAGAATTATAAAACTGCCACAGCAAAAAGTTATTTATACTACCAGAATTAATTTAAACCCCTATGCATCAGTTGGCATGACCTTTTCATTTTAGGGCTTTGACTCATGCTGCAGCCCACACAAAGGGTTTTTCAAGTTGAGCTAAAACTGTCTTAAAAATTGAAGATGCACTTATGGAGTAGTGGAGGACTTAGGCAATAGAAAAATAAAAATACCTCAGTCACGTGGTGGGCTGTTACTTCTACTCCTACACAACCCTCTTAAGGAAGTGAACGGTGACAGCTATCTGACCTCTTGTTAGCTGCTGATAAATGACCCAGAAATACTCACTCTGTCTGGAAAACTATAACCTTGTACTTTCTGGCCAATTAACTCTGCAAGGAGGAGAAAGCCATGCTAAATCTGAGACACCCCAAACTTTACGCATGCTGAAAGATGCTCCTTCCTGATAGAGCAAAACCTCACAACGGACTTGTATTTGCTTCCCTGTTTAGCACTAAGCAAATTGTATTCCTGCACAGTACACACATGATTTCCACAGACCTCAGCATGCTACAGCGCTGCTTGATTCCACTCAGCTGACCCCCTTCCCACAGCACACTCTGTGGTTCCATCTCAAAGCAGGGGCAACCACAGAGTAACCTAGAAAGCTGGAAGTGGTTTTACAAGACCGCTTGTTGTCAGTATCACTCTGTGGGTAGCTTATCCCCATAGATGGAAGGAAAAAAACAGACTAACCTAGGGGTTATTTGCCCAGACACTCACCTGCATAGGTGGCAGCAGACTGCTGCAAGGACTGAAGCTGGCCACGATTACAACCATATTTCTTGGTCATATCCTTTAAGGGAACCTCACTGATTAAATCCAGAAGGGCAAGACTGGTGAAAAACCTGTAGAAGAAGGACATATGTAAATAAAATCATCATCCAGGGCACATTAATGTACATTGCAAAATGCACTGTGATAGCATAAGACAGAATGGTACTATAGCACAGCACACAGAAGAAACAGAGGTGGCTTCCAAAACCATCAGCACAAACATCTTGTGCCAGCAGCGTTTCTCAAACCAGAGCAGACCAGGTGTGGGTTCTCCAAGCTACCAGCTCACTCAGCAAGAGAGACAGTTCCTGAAAAGAGAGACAGAGAGCCTGTCCACTCCACACATTTTAGCCTCTCTTCTTTGCCCAGTCACACCCATTTGTGGCTACCTTTTGTGGATGGCCATTTGTCTGTGCTGCTTCTCTGTTTTTGCTATGATTCCACCCTTCACAGAGCGTGCCAGAAAGCCTTCTTCGATCCCCACCAGCTCAGCCACACGTTTCATCGAGGCAGGCAGCTTTTCCCATAAGCAGAAGAACTGGTACCAATCAATTGTGGTCCACTCCTCATACACTGGGGTGACCTAAAGAGAATAAGACAATGTAAAAAACTATTTCAAAGAAATAAACAGAACAGAGCTCTGGAAAAACAAAAATACAGCCCAGGGAATGTGGTTAGAACATCCTACACACTACTCAGAGGAGCTGAGTCATAACCAGGAACGATGAAGAAAGTAAAAGAGATTCTAACCCAGTTTTTTTTACTATTTGTACTGATGAGATCTGACTCATATGGGTACTCCAATGATTAAACAATTTGGAATCTTTGTCAGATTGCTCTTTCCATCCAAGCCACTAGAGGATTTTTAAGATGCATCTTTATTCACCTTTAACAAACAGAACTTTTTTCTTTTTTTAACAAAACTGACAGATATCTTTCAAGCTCTTAAACCCACTAGTGACTAGCAACCACACTAACCACTGCCATGGCATCTGATAAAGCAGGAGGGAACACAGATTTTGCCAGAAATTGCTGAAGCTTTCATTTACCTGGAATACAAGAAATCTCAGCTTTTATTAACACTAACAAAAAAGCCACCCAGGGCACTCACATTATCTTAGGCAGAAAAGCAATCCTGTTACCACTCAGTCAGCACCAAGTCAATTTCAGTAGGAGACAAAACGCCTTCATATCTGTACTGATATACTGCAAGATTATTTATTTGGAAATAACTACTGGGTTTGGGGGAGCGTTTAACATAACATGGAATATCAGATGCCCATAGAGTTGTAAATCAACCATGTCACTTCACCTGCTGAGAAAAGCAAGAGTTATTAAGGTGGAGGATTGCCTTTTGTTTGTTGGGATTTTGTTTGGTTTTGTTTTTTTTTTCTCTTTAAAGAAAACTTCTTTCCTAAACTAGCAAATATGTTGACTTTTTTTCTGTTGTAACCAACTTTTCTAAAATACAAGGTCTTGGGTTTCAGTCTCATATTTGCACAATAAAATATTCAAGTGTAAGAGAATTAAAAAGCATTATAGCAGATTATTTCTCTGTAGCCCATAAGGAACAAATGGAGAGCAATTATTTTTAAAAAATTAAGAAGCCACCAAAACTAAACACACCTTCAGCCTTGAAAATTAACAGACTTGCAAGAAGGTGTCTGAGGCTGGCTTAATGGAAGAGAATCTCAAGAACATTTTGTTCAACAGGATATTTGATTTAAAATAACATTAGACAAGCTGCTGTAATTAAAAAGAACAGGGTAAAAAATATATACTGCCATCACTGTCTCTACCCTAGGACATGTACAAAATTCATCCTGTTTTCTTCCTGTTTTGGAGATACAAACTGGCATACGATACAAAACAGTCCACTTTGCCCAGTAGAAATAGAACAAAATATAACGTGGTCCTCTATATGGGTACATAAGGGACACTAATAGGTAAAAAAAAAAAATAATCTATCAGTACCTGCCATTAACCAGGCTAATGAATACAGCAAGCAGACACAGGCACCCTCAATCTCTTGCTTCCCCTTGTCCTTTAGCTCAACACCTCCTGTAACCACAAGCGTATTCTATTTGGAGTGAATGTCTTTTTTTCAGGCACGATGCCCAAATTTTGTCTTTGATTTATCAGCCTCGTACAGAGAATACACTTTATACTTAAGGAGGCTAAAGAAGACTGTCAAATTTGAGATGATGATGATTGCATGATGGGCCTTTGGCAGCCGTGAATCCTACGACGTTCACTGCAACTCCATCTTGTTTCCTCATTAATCTTCACAGGTTCATGGCTTCCTCTCCAAAGGTCTTAAATAGCATTGCTTAGCTTTTAAAGCTAAGCACATGACTCTTGAGAAACCTGGAAATACTTTCCCCTCACAAGATTTATCACAATCCTTCCTTTAGCCCTGGCAGCATCACCAGGCAAGTAAACTAAATGAGAGATGAATTTCACTGCTACTGAGCCAGCGAAAGGCCCATCATCCATAGGAAGAAAGCCATGTAACTTGACGAAGCTTTATGGAGGCAAAATAGATGCTAAAATCACAAAGATTTTCTGACCCTCCAAAAGTAATCTGAGGTGCAGCCTACTGATCCTAAACGCATAACAAAACCAATCTGTTTCATGAACTTCAAGCATCTCAGGAAAATATTCGTTATCCTACACCCAACTTACAAAGTTCTGAAGTCTTTCAAAGTCTGGAGTGACAACAATGGGCTTAGATGGCACCTGCCTATGCAATAAACACTACAGGAATAGACTAGTTCTGAAGTATATTCAATTTAGAAACTTCAAGAAGGGTGAGCTAAGCAAAGCACAAAAGAACCCCCATGTCCATGGAAGCCCTCGAGAACTCTGCACTGTGCTTTCTCTCCTTTCCTTATAGATTTGGCAGTACAAAATACAGAAATCAGAATAAGGAACCTACCAGATAGACAATATGCAGATCATTCTCCAGAACAAAGCTTTTCATAGCTCGCTGAAGGTCAGCAAAGATTTCCATGGCTTCCGTTGGTGAAAGAGAAGAGGAAAGAGTAGCTGAACCAAGATGTGTCGGATGATAAACCTTTGCTGTTTAAAACAAACACACAAACAAAATGAAACAAACACACAACAGGAAAAAGAAACCAAACACAAGGAGAAACATTTAAGTGCAAGTTTATATCTTATTTTCAGGTTGCAATTTATTTTATAGATATATATTCTACTTATTTTCCCCAATGGATTTTTCAAGAAGTAGTAACATATTTCTCCATTCTAATGACAGGAAAATGGAAACAATAAAAGGTGTAAACTTGTCCAAGTCTAAACTAGCCTTTTCCAGAGGCCAGATCACAAGCTAACTCTAACTACTCAGACTACCAGCTGTGACAGCTATTTGAGCAAAAAGCACTGGAATCCTGTCTACCATCCTGATGAAGAGCTATCATTTTGAGTATTTATTTCTCAGAAATACCAAATATCTATCATCTTTTCTTAAAAGGAGACAGAAATTAACCTGTAATGGGGATTCTTATTATTACTGTAAGACTCTCATCCTTAACCTAAGAAAATACCCAAAAGCAGGAAAAAGTGCAACCAAGTACACCAAGCAGTTCTAGAAAAGATTGGGACTTTCTTAGAATGTACTGGTGGTTCTTCAGAAAGACAAAACTCGTAGTCTACGGGTAATGTGAACAAATCCTGCAGTTAAAGTAGGTCTTGTTTAAAGATATTTTTGGAATTTGTAGACTAGGATGCATCAGTCTTACAGGTAGTGTGCAAAGAGAGGCCTTCCAAGAATACCTGCATACAAAAAAAAACATTAAAGCAGGTACAAAGACACCCTCCAGAAAGCTAAAAACTTCTTGATACAAGATTCTTTAAAATATAAGCAAAAATGGACAGAAGTCCTTGTTATGAATTTACACTGAAAATCTACCCAGCTGCAGAAGATTTTCCGATTCCAACCTGCTAAGCACTGGGAAGAACACCAACATTACCTTTCACACCACTGCCTGAGTCCAGAACCTGAATGAATTCATTTTCCAGCAACCACGCCACACAAGCCTCGATGGGTCCAGTCTGCACTTTGTCTTGTGCTTTCTCATTTCCCCACTTGCTTTCTTTCAAGCTGGATGCAAGAAGAGTGCAAGAAGCATAGGTCTGCACATCATCTGGAGTGTTGGCTACTCCTCCCACTATGATCTGTTGAAGAAAACTACTTGTTCACATTGCCAGAGAAACAGTAGGAGGGAACATCAGATCAGAGAACCAGGGAGATTCATCCATCAGATATCTAAGGTTTAAAGAACCAGTATGAGAGGGGAACATGAAGAAAGCAACTGACAACCTTTAAGGACTTTTCTTAGCAAGAAGTTAGACATCTGAGGTAGAAGCAAAAGCACTAAGCTACAGGAAAGAATGAATTATAAAATCTTATGCACACATATAGCAATTCAGTAGCAATACAGATTTGAGTCTATTGCTTAGCCAATACTGTGAAGTACTTTTAAAAGGTTAGAACACAAACTGTTAGCTTTCTGAAGATAAAAAGCAAACCAAGAAGGAAGAGTTCTCCTAAGGCTCTTCAGCATACTTGTCTTCTCTTAATAAATGTGAATGTTGCACCCCATCATTGTTTTCATCATTAAGAGTGATTTTGTGCTTTTTGTGCTTTTTTTTCCCCCTTGGATTTTGTTTTCATTTTGTTTTTCACATAACTGCTCCTTCCCTGTGAGTTATTTTCGTTCATGTGTCCTCCTTGAGACAGCAAGATATTTAACTTGCCTTAAAAACTTTCTTTCATGGTTTCAGTGTTTGGGGTTTTTTCCTTGTTATAAAGCAACACCACCAGAAAGGAACTTCCATCTTTTAGAAGGCACTTATGCAGGAAGATGCATTTAGAAATTCCATTGGTCTGCTAAAAATTCTAAACCTATGGAATCACAGCCAAGTTCTAAGTACCACAGCATCTTTCCCAAGACAGCAGTAAAAGAAATGAACTGTATTTAAAGAGTCTAACCTCAGGCCAAGCCCAAAAGCAACTTTGGAAAAGAAGATAAGCTCACCTTTTGGTGCTTCTTGTACCTGTACAAACTCTAGGGGGGGTGGGCAGGCTAGAGGGAGTGAATTGGGTCCCACTCCTGTTTGTTCACCAGAAGTTTATTTACAAAATTTCTCACGTTTCTGTGCAGAAGAGGTAAATATGGGACCCTACAAGGTTCTATAAATGTCATTATGGCCCAATTCAGTCTACAAAGCCTCTGGGATCAGTAATTTATAAGCATCTCCCAGTTAAGACATGTGTCAGGTCACACGTGAAATTTAAGAATTACACATATTTCTGCCTGCAGTTTGAGTATATCTAAATGCAAAAGCAAAGCTCAGTAACCCTTGACAGACTGTGCTCACCTCTTAATCTGCAGCAAGCGGAGACTGAAACATACCAATCAAAATGAAGCACACTGGCAGACCCAAGTAATTTTATCATAGAATCATAGAATGGCTGGAAGGCACCTGCAGAGGTCATCTGGTCCAACCTCCCTACACAAGCAGGAACATCTCTACCTAGGGCAGGTTGCTCAAAGCCCCATCAAGCCTGACCTTGAATGACTCCAGGGATGGGGCCTCCACCACCTCTCTGGGCAGCCCATTCCAGGGATCCACCACCCTCAGATTAGAAAACTTTTCTAATATCCAGTCTAAACCTCTCCTTTCCCAACTTAAAACCATTGCTCCTTGTCCCATCATTACAAACCCTTTTGAACGGACCTTCCCCCACCTTCATGTAGCCCCCTTCAGGTACTGGAAGGTCACTATAAGGCCCCCCAGAGCCTTCTCTTCTCCAGGCTGAACAGCCCAAACCACCTCAGCCTGTCTTCATACCAGAGATGCTCCATTCCCCTGATCATCTTGGTGGCCTCACCAGGTGAGGTCTCACCAGGGCAGAGCAGAGGAGCAGAATCCCCTCTCTTGATCTGCTGGCCACACTTCTTTTGATGCAGCCCAGGATGTGATTGGCCTTATGGGCTGCGACTGCACATTGGTGGCTCGTATCCAGTTTTCCATCCACCAGCACCCCCAAGTCCCTTTCCAAAGGGCTGCTTTCCAGTATATCCTCTCCCAGCCTATACTGATATTGCTGGTTACATTTTCTTCTGAAGCTTCTTGGGTTGACAAGGGAGGAAACAGAGGAAGAAAGTGCACAGAAAACATTTGATGGTGTCACAGAAGAAACCTTCCTATAATTGCAAGAGTGCAAGAACAGTTCTAAACTCTCTCCATGAGTCCTGCACCTGTACCTCAAGTATTGCTCTTTTCATGCTAGAAGCAACACCTTCCCCTTCTCTTCTAAGCAAACAACTGCAAACAGGCTTGAGAAATCCTTGAAGTAGAGCAGCTCCTTTTGATCTTTCTGAGGGCTTGCAAACTAAAATGCTCTCACCTACAGAAAACAAGCAAGCAAAATAAAGAAAACAAAACCAATTTAATAACAGGATTGCATTTTCACACTGTTATAACTACATACAATTCATCAAGGACTTATTTATTGGGATGAAAAACTGTAGGCATTTTTGAAAAAGCTGAATTAAGAGAAAAATCTTTGCACCCTTAAATAGCGTATATACATTGCTACGTAAGTATTTGCATCTGTGGATTTCTTAAGAATGAAAAGCAGAGGAAATTTCAAAGTTATATTAGGCTTGTCAGGGTCTGGCCTAATCAGCTTAGGAACTTCCATAGCCTCCCTGTGCACCTGCTTTGCTGCTGAACCACTCTCATTTCTTGTTCTGGAATTGTCTGTAACTATAATATACCATGGCATAATTTTTACTTCTGCACTACATTATTAAATTCAAAAGGTTCTCAAAAGCAAGAAGAAAACATAAAAGCTGAACGGCACTCTGACAGTTTGCACGAGTTCAACCAGCTTCCACTCCTGAAATACAAGATAGATACCAAAGTAATGCAGAAATCCAGAGTTACTAATCTAAGTAACGATGCATTCTCTGAACTTTCACATAATAGTATATACACACACGCATAAAACATTAAGTATCCTCAATGGCTTCCCCTGAAAGTACATCTAAATATAGGTTACCTTAAAATTCTCTGTCAGACATCGTTAATATCTAACTACTGAAATTCTGTGGGAGCCAAAATTCCCAGAGCCATGGAACAGAAGCAGAATGATGGGCCTGTTCCTTTAGTGAGATAATAGTACAGACTACCCATGGAAAATGCAGTAGCCATAGAAAGGAGATTTTTTTTCAACAAAGCCATTACAGAGAAACGCGGTCCCTAGGAGACCTAGCTAGTTAGAAGCTTTGTCAATGGGCACAGGATAAGTGAATTATGGCTAGGAGAAGCTTACCTTTGACTAAGAAGAGTGCTAGATGTGGATTAGCTGTACAGTAAATATCACGATAGGTTTATGATAACTTGTTAAGATTTAAGTGCACGCCAAGGTAACACTGGTAGTATCTTAATAAGATCTAGGAATATTAAATGATAAAATCATAGCCATGGTAATGTTACAGTAATTAGCAAATCCAGAGGTCATGAAAACACAATTGCACTTAAATTTAAGGAACAGAACAAATACACAAATGCCGTGTAGGTGGCTAACTGAATACAGCTTAAACATGATTATATAAATGAGTTACAGGATGAAACACATGCTCAGATGATGTGTCTCAGATTTTTTTTTATTCTGTCAGGTGGAACTTCTGACATCTGTTGACCAGGTACTTTGGCCAGAGTAGGGAGTACAAAAGATAAACTGCCTGCAAGCATTGTTTTGTGAAAGTAAAGCTTGCTTTGATTTTAGCAGTAAAGAACATTCATTCATTTTTTATTTGGGTTTTGATATGATCTACAGTTCCCTCTGAAAACTTAGATTTACCATGCTGAAGAGTCAAACAGAACATGGGTAGCCACTTGGCTCTACATTATCTGACAGTCCTTCAGGACTTGGGAAAACCCTTTCCCACAATGCCACTGAGAACTTAAAGCCAGTAATTGCAACAAAGTAAACAGTTAAAAAAAATAAAGGCATTATGCTATTCTAAGGTCCCTTATTGAACATTTCAGATGAGAGGGCAAGTCTAGGTTACCATTAGATTAGACAAACACCAGAAGGCTCTGGCTGCGTAGCCATTAAACTTTATTAAAGGCAAAAAAAAGGCCTTATTATATTTCTAGGTTTTGTTCAGCTTTATCTATTTCACTTTGGGAACATGACAGTTTTGATGAATAAAATAATCAAAAATAATCCAGTTACATTTTCTAAAATTATGGGGTTTTAATTTTCATCAAATCAGGAAAAAAAAATTAAAAAAAGTCAAAACCCAACAAACACTACAAAGTTGGGAGGGAAGGAGGAAATCAACCCAACAGAATTTATCTTCTGTCTGGCAGATGAATTTCATACCCATATAAGTCTTTTTTTTCCAGATGATGTTGCTGTCTTCCAGTCTCCCTGCTCTGTGAAAGAGTAACAGCTGGTAACATAGCTTTATGTTCTCATCCAAAGGACTCCACAGAGTGGGGAAAAAATGGTACATTCATGAAGCTTATCAGCATAAAATCAACTGCTTACTGTGTAAAACACAGTCACATCAGAACTGTCAAAAAAGGGTTCTAATTATTGTAACATGAAGAGGGGGAAAAAAAGAACATAACAAAACAAAACTTCAAGGAATAATGTATTTTACACCTGCCAGCGACACTCAAATGACAAAGTCTGGAAAATTTCAGAATGCAGCATGCAGCTGCCCTTTTCTCTAACACATAGGGATACCTCACAGAGATACAGGTTGCAGAATGCTCTGTTGCTATGCTACTCTGGCAAGAAAGTTAAATGTAAGAACAGTTTGCTTACATAGCGTTCCAGCAAGCACCAATCAAACCATCAGTAGGGCAAAGCCCACTGCCTGCTTCTGTTGAATTTCTTATTTTCTGCTGGTTTTACTTGTATAATACATTTTTTTTTTCAAATATCATCCATGAAGATAAATTTCCATTGGAAATTAAAATAACAGGCATACAGTTTATGACACTATATTATCTATAAGCTCCTGTCTCTATCACATTCCTGTTTTCAAGATCCATAAAAGTTATGCTTAAGTTTAGTGGAAGTTTAATTTTCCAAATCAGAACTTCAAGCAACAGAAAAAGTTTGTTAAATTATGGTTGTTGACTTTAAATGCTTTTCTTACATTTTAGGCCTGTCTAATGAGAGTTTACTGTAAATTTTCTCACTGAAACTCTGAAGGATTTAGTAAACTGACCATGGATCACAGAACTAAGGCAAATGAACATCACCACAGCCTTAGAAGCTAACAAGAGTTCCAAGGAGAAAACAGACAATTCCTGAAGTAACTGATATGTAAATACCAAAGTAAGTCTCATGCAGTGAAAAGAATCCCCTGGGAATTACAAATTTCACTCAGTTAATACCAAACAAATTCATCTTGATTAACTTAATCATACTGAATACCAAAGGAATTCATCATGATTAGTCACTAATTGTGAAGCACTGCCCTGGATTTAATCAGGTTAACGCTGTTCTTAGGGAATGTTAATAAAGCCTCTGCTTACCCTCTGTGTCTACTCCCTTCCTGCCAGCCCTTCCAGCCATCTGCTTGTAAGAGAGAATGTCCAGCAGTTTGCCACCAAACATGGGAGTTCGTATAATTACTCGGCGTGCAGGCAAATTTACTCCAGACGAGAGCGTGGAGGTCGCTGCTAGGACTCTAATCAAGCCCTGGCGAAAGGCTCCTTCAATGATGTCCCGCTCATCAAAAGTAAGGCCTGAGGAGAGATGACTTTTAGCAAAGCTAGTTATGGTGAGACTGCATTTCAGAGCTAAAAATATTACTGCTAAGAACAAACGAACTTAACGAACATTCACCATTCACTGTTAGGAACTAGACTTGCAACATTATCTCAGTTAACTTCTTTCAAACAGTAAGTGAAGCAAAATTTCACCATTTCATTATTCAGTTGACAGCAACAGATATAAGGTAGCTCTTCTAAGGTGCTCGGACACACTGGAGCAAGATGAACAACTATTATCTATGAACAACTATTATCTACGTGGCTACAAGCACTGCAAGTAAATGAATAAAATAAAAGGAAGAAAACTGGATGTAACAAACATGGTAGGGAAGTAGGAGTTAGTCATTTGCCATCCTGACCTTGGAATCCCTCTTCATTATTTCTCTTCCAGGCTACAGGTCTAATATGTATCTTTCTGTATTTCCTTGAGGACTTCAGGCCAATTTTATTCTTGAGAAAGAAATCCACACATATTCAATGCCATAGCTACTGTTCTCTCTTTCAGAGCCAGTCCTTTCTCTCAGTGGACCAACAGGGGACATACACGATCACACAGTAAGAAGTAAAAGATGTAGCCAGAAGCATTCATGGCACATGCTCCTGTTATTTTTATTTTCATTGTTATACTTCTATTTTACTCATCTATTTCAGCATTAAGTCGAGGAAAATTGCTCTGAAATACTCTTGGCAGCCTTAGCAACAACTTGAAAATGCTTAGGCTGTAAATCAGCTATTTTCTCGGGCATTTCACACACACACACAAAAAAACCCATTGTATTTAAAAAGTCGCTGTTATACAACACAACAGAGGTTTATCATAACAATTAGTGAACTAAAGTCTTTCGCCACAACAAAAAAATTTCAAGCTTACCTCTAACTGGGAGATTCTCAAAGCATTTTAATTCAGTCATAAACTACAGAAGGCTTCAAAAAGCAACCTGTAAATTGCTGGTGACTACAGCTAAAAGACCCCATATGACTTGACCATTTTACAGAATACAAGACCAAGATACTCAGGAATACCTGCATGATGAAATGCCACTCCCCATGGCAAAGTACGTTGGAGCACAGAGTCCAGGCCTGAGATAGAACGCTTTAGCTGATCCAGAACCTCATCAATCCCTTCTCTGTCTACAACAACTGGGGCAAAGGCTGATTTTTTTGCAGAACCTCGAGAGAGAAAATATTTTTATAGTTTCTAATAAAACCAGTTTCTATTAAAGGCACTGTGCATACTAGAGTCTTCTATTAACCACTTTTAACCGCTTTTTTCTTACCCTCTGTCTGTTGCAAACTGTAGAATTCCCTGGCAATGATGTCTGCCAGCTTCTCACACCAGTTCTTGGATGGGCAGAAAAGCAGCACTGAATGGCCATCAGAAACAGTCTCATAACACAGGCTCACAACATGGTCTTCATCTCCCTGAATTAAGACAAAACATTTTCAATGCACTCTCACACTGAATGGCGTTTGTAAATGCTGTCATTCTTCTGTGTCACAGTAGGAATCTTCTACTTCAAGTCAAAAAGAGGAGCAAACAAAGAAGATGGAGCACTGTTACCTTAGTTTCTGCCTTGCTTTAGGAAGTCCAAGCACTAGTACGATCACATTGCTTTCATAAATCTTTTCCTGAATGAGGGCCACACAATGCACAAAAAATTACTGCAGTGCTGTGGCTAACAGCAGTAGGGAAGAACTAGGAAGAACCTCGAGGGAAAACATCCTTCCACAGTAGCCAAAAGGACTTAGGGTGTCTGAACTAAAAACACACAATGTAGAAGTCTGAACATCCCCAATAAGATGCACCCAGCAAATACTGCTGACCAAAGACTACAAGTGTCTGAAGCACAGCGAAAGGCTTTTATGGATACTCATAGATGTGCATCAAAATCCTACTGTTTACAGCTTGCCTTTTTGGTTTTAAGATCCTAACAGCTCCTGCGACTGATACGATTTTCTTGGCTAAGACAGATTTAATTCCAACAGGCAGGCTGAAGGAGGAAGAGAAAAAAGGTAGGCATACAGCAAGAAATAAAAAGTACCAAAATGCAAATGAAACCAGGGTAACAATGGCATGAGCTGCATAAACAAATCAAGAGCTCAGTAAGGATTCAGCCAAATTCAACAGAAGCGATGAGGTCATCACTGTCCCTTTCCTGGTCCAGTTTGAGGCACAGAAAGTCTGAAAGTCCACTGATAGATTTAAAGCCTGAGAAGATCACCTGGGTCTTATAAATTAAGCCAACTGCGCTAAACTGTTGAGTCATGAGCCTAGTTCAGTTCTTTCACTTAATTCAGTACCTATCTAAACTACTTCAAAAAACACCCAGAAAAGAAGATGCAACATCATCTTCTCAACATGGCCACATAAAAGCAAGCTCCTAGATATTCTTGTCCCAAACATTTCCTTTTGTTTCTAGGATTTTTTTCTTTGCTGTGCCACCACACTATTAATAATGTATCATTTGTGCACAAGGAGAACTGGGTGCAAAGTATTCCAAAATATTGCTGGCATTCAGCCCATATTGTCCAACTACTACAGAGAGAAGTTGAAAGGAGTGGGGAGATCATTCACCCTTCAAAGACTCCATACATAGAAAAAGAACCTACGAGTAGGAAGTGGACATTTCCCATTTCTACACAACTGCTTCTTCCAAATCACTCTAGTACATTAGCCTTAACTTTTTATACCCTTTTCAAGTGCACAAGAACTTCAGAAGAACCAGGATGGACATCTGCCTTCTAATCACCGTCACAATTAGATCACTTAGCGGTTTAACATAAGCAGGTTCAATACCACATTTTAATGCAAATATATTCTCCCAATGATTAATGCAAATTCCTTGACCTATCTAGGAAATATTTATCTTCATTTATGAAAGTGAAGTAGATTCCAGGACACAAGATAGAGGGGTGGGTAAGGGGAGAATCAAGCTCTTTACACCTGTCAAGTGCTCAGAGACAAGATAGCTCCATAGTCAACTTTGTCTTAAGTCAGATTAAAGAAACTTCATGAACTTCATGAGTGTGTGTTTTGGTTTTTTGTTTAAATCATCAGAAGACCAAAAAAAACAACAACCAACCTGTGCTTCATTTGAACATAAAACCTACAAAGTAAACACTGAGGTCAGGAATGTCACCTATTAAAAAAAAATTAAACACAGAGCAGTAGCTGTCTTTTTAACTTTAGCTGTACAAAAGGTGTTATCCCAAAGCCACTGCTCACAGTTTTGTTACCTTCAGTTGAAGTTTGGGCTGAAATTCTCTCACTAAATTCATGGAGGAGTCATAAATGCTGCTGCCAATTTTCACCCACTCCTTGAGGGGCACAGGGCGGAAATCTGTGCAGTACAGCTCTGCATCTAACCATGAGGCGAGGAGTCCCAAGTTAGGGAGGGTAGCACTCATGCCTACTATCTGTACCCCACCAAAACTGGAACTGGTCTTCTTCGTCTGTCTGGAAATGGTTAAAATAAAATGAAAGTGAGTGACATCACAGGCTCATGTTCTGGAAAACAGGATTCAGAAAAAATCAACTCAATATACTTCCTCACAGAGTCTTAAGTGCAAAGCTACTTTTTATTTAAAAAAAAAAAATCTTGAAAAAGAAACAAGCCATACTCTGCTTTTAGCAAACACAATGCCAGATTGTGCCCTGGTAACAAGATAATTCAACTTTTTAATCATTTTGAACCTAAACTTTAACCTTCTTTAGGTGACATAAACAGACTGTATATTTGGAGAAACTGAAAACCAATAAATAAATCAACTATTTCCTTGCCAGTAACAAAGCCACAGAATCAAAGGAATGGCCCAGTCACCACTGCAGTCTTTTTAAGCTTAAATGCTTTAATTAAAACACTTCTGTTTGTTTTCATTTCAGGACAAATAATACTAGATTAAGGTCTTGCTAGAGCTGGGAACCAAAGACCTTAGTTCAGCAAATAAAGCAGCTTCAGTTCTCAAAGTGCTGAACAGCAGCTTCTACTAAAGGCAGCGAGAATTAATGGACTCTGCTAAAAAAAGAGACCTGAAAACACAAACCATCAATTTAGATACCCAAATATATATTTTAATTCAGGCTTTTACATCTACATGATAGGGAAGGCTTTATACTCCTAAGCCTATACACTGAGCCACAAATTAAGACTTCAAAAAAATAAAACAGTCTGAGAAATCAATGTGAGCTCAGAAACAGCCTGAGCCTTCTTAGGAGATCCTGGTTATCCTGGCAAAGACAAGGTGGAGGCAATAAAACTAGCCAGAAGCTAAGTGAGAAAGGACAGTCACTGATGAGACAGAAATAAGGAAGATGTGGAGAGCCAGAATCTCTCTCATTCAAGCCCTTCAAGCATTTGCTAGTACAGCTTTGCCAGCTAGGCTGCAGATTTCCTCCCCTAAAGCAACTTTTGACCTTAAAGGATTAAAAATGTTTCAGCGCCAACAACACATTCTCTGAGTGGGTAAAAGAAAAATCTGCTGCAGAATTTTGTCTGGGTCTGAAAAAGCCTCACAGAGACGCAAGGGCACCCACGTGATGGTCATCAGAGAAGATTCTCTTGGTGCAAAGACACAGCCTTATACTTCAGTGGAATGTCCAGCTAACCACTCAAAAAGCTCTTAAAAGCACTGGTCATTCTGAGTATCAGTCAGGCTGGACAGCATTTACAGGATTTGGATAAAGAGGCTCCCATTAAATAACAGAAATGAAAGCACCACTGACTTGAGAGAAAATGTGGTCTTGAACTCCAGGACTCTCAAGTGAATTGGAAAACAAAAATAGCAGCCAGCTTCTTCCTGTCAGTAAGTGACTGTATGGGGAAC
Source organism: Chloroceryle amazona (assembly GCA_027560015.1). Lineage (NCBI taxonomy): Eukaryota > Metazoa > Chordata > Aves > Coraciiformes > Cerylidae > Chloroceryle > Chloroceryle amazona. The sequence continues at coordinate 11,854 of JANHFX010009860.1, read as the reverse complement.
TACTGTCAACCTGACCATGGCAGGGGGATGCAGGATCAGGGCCCTAGCATCTGTATGCTGAAGGCCAAAGCATTGTGCCTACATTCTCTCAGGCATCTGTTCCTTTTTGCCTGACAAATGTTTTCTCCTTCCTGTTCCTTCAAGGCAATGGACGAAAGCAGAGAGTGGACCTGCACCTGTGCTGCAGCCACATGATAAATCAAGGTAAAAGGAGTGACAAAGCCACTCATGCTGCTCTGAAGTGCACTGGATTCCAGTGCTTATGAGGAGAATATAAGGAAAAAGTCAGAGGTGCTTAGCCCCATAACACTGATGGATCCTAGGAATCAGGGTGGGAAACACTGGCTAAAATGTCTCATGAAGGGCCAGTGTAGAAATGGGAGTTCCCCCAGTGCTAAACAGGTTGTCCGTGCTTAGCCCACCATTGGATGACTCACAAGATGGGAAGCAGCAGAGAAAACTGGCAAAATCTGGCTTTTGATGCTAAGGGAACATTTGGTTTTGACTCTTCTCTGAACGTCACCACCAAAGATTAAGAAGGTCCATACACTATATCCTCCATTGGCCTTTGTCTGTGTTTGGGCACTGTGGAGCCAGTGGACAGCAAGGTGATCTACCTATTGAACACTTAAAATCCTCTACAGCTCTTCTGAAACATCTCATCTGCTCCCCAGTGTCCAATCAGTTGCTGTACAGGCAGGAAACTGTGCAACCACCAGCCTAGTGCACATTATAAGCAAAACCATGGATCCCTCTGGGCAGTGGTAACTGAACAGACTATTGGCACATCTCTTAAGTCTTCTGATCAATTTACCATGGAGGACTCAATAATACTGGCCTTCCAGTATCTTAAGGGGGCCTACAGAGAAAGCTGGGGAGGGGCTTTTTAGGATGTCAGGTAGTGGTAGGACTGGAGGGAATGGATTCAAACTAGAGATGGGTCAATTGGGATTGGACATTAGGGAGAATTTCTTCACCATGAGGGTGGTGAGACACTGGAACAGGTTGCCCAGATGGTGGAAGCCCCATCCTTGGAAGTTTTTAAGGCCAGGGCTGGATGGGGCTCTGAGCAACCTGATCTAGGAGGAGGTGTCCCTGCCATTGGCAGGGGGGTTGGAACTGGATGATCTTTAAGGTCCCTTCCAACCCTGACAATTCTGTGATTCTGTAACAGCATGCCCACTTCTCCACAATGCCTGAACTTTATTAAGCAGAAATTAAGTAGAGCAAGTCCACTAGCACAGATGTTAAAAGAAATTTGAAGCTTTAAAAATTTTAAATAGGCTAAAAAAGTAAATGAAAGTTTCAGTCTTAGTTTCTTTTCCTGAGAGCATAAATCCCATGGTAGCACACAAATTGAAAGCCATGAGGAAAAGAGGTTTTAACTACAATGGCAGGCCCCTGAGAGGTAGTGTGATGAGACCTTAATAACCAAAATAGCCTAGGTCACCACCCTCATAAAAAACCTGGAGCTAACCCGAATTTCCAGTCATCCAGAGAACTAAATATTTACAGTCATCCATAACTTAGCATTAAAAGACCAAGATCCTGGTCTACCCACCGTTTTGCAACCTTCTCTGTAACATATCTAACTTTGGTCAGAAGGAGTTCCAGCAGATATCCTCGATGAGAGTCTCCCAGCATGTGCAACTCATCCACAACCACCACTCCTGATAAAGAGAAGCACTCAGGTTATATCTGACAAAACCCCAAACCAAAACCAGATACCCTTGATCCTTTTATATTCCACACAATGAACTGAAATTCATATTCACAAATCCAGCCATGCTGACCAACACCACTATGGCTTCCTTCTGTCACTGATTCTTCTCAGACAGACAAGTCATGACCAGTGTCATGACGTTTCACACCCCCCACAACCTCACACACACACCCACACACACCAGCTTTTAAAAAAAAGTAAAAAGGTAGTCTGGCCACCTTGCAGAACAGTTTTGCAGCATCTATACTGTACCCTCTCTGCAAGTAAAACTCCCCAGGCTTCAGAGTATCTGGAAAGGAACATTCCATCACCCAAACAGGCTAGTCAAAAGCTTTGTTGACATCACTGTCTTAGTAAAAAAGCACCACTCTTTACTAATACAGTAATGTCAGAAAGAAAACACCTAGAGCAGATAGAATAGGAAGCAGGCTATGCCTCAGTAATTACAGCTTTTCTCACTAACCAAACCTGAATGAGCTCTACTCTTTAGCTTTGGCTTTCTAATAAAAAAAAATGCTCACATGACTACTCTTGTTTTCATCCCACCTCCTCAAATGACTTATTAAGCTATTAGCCACCCCTATCAAATTTGTAGAACTAATGAAAAGAATAATGTATAAAAAACTTTCTGAATAGCAGAAGCTGGAGACAACAGACCAGACAGAGGTCTCCGCTGAGGAGAGAAACACAGAGCTGCTACAACTCAACCACCTCCTGCACATTCCAGCTAGCAGCAGTATTTACCCTTTCTGGACAGCTGACAAGGTCACAAGGACATGGAAGAGGCTGAAAGAAGGTGAAAAAAAAATACAAAAAAAAAAAATCAGGGCACAGAGGACACCAGGATTCATTAGTTCTGCTGCTGTGGATTTTTTTTTCCTCTTTGGTGCTGCTATGTGTTATCTTCCTGGTACAGCTAAAATAGCAGGAGCTTAAGGGCAAATGTGACCTTATTTTCTCTGATTCAATGCAAGTGTTTCCTCCGATTTTTTTTTTTTTGTCTCCTTCCTACATATGTTCCTTCTCTTTCTGTTTTCTCCCCCCTTCTCTTTCAAGCCACTTAAGTTAGAAGAGTGCTTGCACTGCTTCATCAGCCTCTTTTACAAACTCCCACCCATCCAGCTCCTCCGTCTTCCATACTTCCTCTATTCTGTGCTCACTTGTAAAAAGTGGTAGTTTGCTGGTCACCAAACATATATATATTATTCAGCTACAAGAAAAAGTTTTTTCCTGCTTCCCTGTACAGCAGTCTGTCTGAATTCCTCCAACAGCTGAGACAGGGCAGTGTAGTCAGGTATCTACCAAAATTCATACAAATTACTTTTCTAGTCTTTGTGACAAGCAGCAGCACATTTTGCTTCCTGAAATGAAGCACAGAACACTAGTGGTACCTACAGACCAAAGTACAGGGAATGCCACTGCAAGTTCTGTATATTCTGCTGCTGTTCACACATACAAACCCACACGAAACCTGTGTGCTGTATTGCCCTGGCAATCTGCAAGGTGGTGAGACTGGGCTCTATTCAGGCAGTGCTGGGAGCACATTCACTGAGATAACACAGCAGGAGCAATCTCAGGCAACCGGTATTTTACACAAAGCTATCTTTATCCTAAAATGGAATTGCAGGCACACAGGACTACAGGTCCCAGCATGCAGTGGTATTTTCTACTCAACAACAGGCTCGGGAGAGCAAGTGGGGCCAGAATGGCATCATATTCCATTGCTACCAAAAATGAGGTTAGCCTCAGGCTCCTATTTCTGTCTGCAAATCAGGTATGTCCCTAAAAGACTGATGAAAAAAACCTACTAAAAGTACCTGAGAACTATCATACATTTTTACTGTAGAATAACTAGGCTGCTTTAAGTCCACATCCTGTTTAAAATGAAACAGTTCTGAATGACAGGCAGGGAGGATTTGCTTGTTTTTTGGGTTTTTTTAAATACAATTAAGCTAGTAATTTTTTTTAATTTCAAGTTTAAATAAGAAAAGAAACAAGTAAAGTATCACAACAGCACATTACAAATCCATTCCCAGCTGACATGTTGATAATGCAGCAGATTGTTCTCTAATCCGCTTTCCTAAAAATTTCTTTAGCATCAGTATCAAGAGGCTGAACAACAAGAGGGATATCATCTCCTCTGTATCTGGATGTTCAAAACTGACACGCATTATATAACAATTAGCAACACAAAATTGCTTCTGACTGCTTCATACAGCAAAGAGAGCTCTGCCAGGCAAAGGATTTGAATTTCTCTGAACAATCTCCAAAGGCAAGGTGAGCTATCAGCAGGGGGTTGACATCAACAAAAGGAACAGCTCAAACTTGAGATAGAGCCCAGCTGGAACTGCAGTCATCTCCCAATAACGCATCTCAAAAGATAAAACACCCTCATTAGGAACTTGTCTAAATTTAGCCTTAATTAGAAGTACAAGAGGTACAATGTGGTGGTTTCAGACCACCCTGCTTTAGGTGACAGTTAAACTGGCATTTTCAGATCATGCCTGTATTTTGCAGCTTTTATGAAAACTTATATCTTTTTTCAATTTCTTACCTTAAGGATGATTTTCTAACTCTAATTTAATTTAAAACTTAATTTCAGATAAGCATATTGAAAAAAAAAACCCAAAACCTGATACCCTTTATTTCAGTTATATGGTCATACTTGGGCACAAGGGAAGTGGAGGTCTGCAGCAGAGGTGTTCTCAAATAATGAAAGAAAAACATCATGCTTTAAGGAGGTGTCAGTGTTGAGGACACATATTCAAACTCAAATCTTACAATCACTTGGCTGGTTATAGTTCTATGACTCTTGTCAGGCACATTCAACTTGGAGAGCACAAGAAAATGTAAGGATGGAATGGAGGTACCAACCAAAGGGATTTGTCATCTCTCTAGCTTCTGAAAGATGCTATCGTGAAACAATACATGTTAGTACACTGAGCACACATCCAAGGCACCCCAAGCCAACATAAATGTGGTCACCATGACCCCACTCTCTGACTTATGCTGGCAGTACAGCTTGTGCAGTGTGGTGACCTAGAATCAAACCAACCCTATTTAAAACAAAGAAAAAAACCCTAATTAGCTATACACTGAAATAACTGCATGATCACCAGTTCTCTTGCAAGGGAAGGGATGAAGATACACATTCAAGAAGTGGGCTGGACTGCTGGAGCTTCAATTCCAAGGTGCTTAAAATGCTGCATAACCACAATCACCCACTCATCTTCCAGTCCCCTGTCAGTCTAAAGCATTCACGGTGATCCAGCTCCTCTAGATCCACGTGTGAATGTGTTGTCCCACAATCTCACACTCTGAAAGACCCTGCAAGGCTTTATTTCCCTTATTCTCTCATGTTTAAAAAACTCTTCTGGTTCTGCTGCAGAATATTATGACAGCAGATGCACATGGAACAGCAGTTTCATAGGTGGAGGTCTCAGAGCAGTCTGATACTCATCTAGCTTTCCAATTTTTATATTCTCAAAATAGCAACCAGCTATGTTACAGGCCAGAGTGAAGATGGGAGGGATTACTACATAAAATATAACTGGCAATAGCTTTACTGAATTACTGCATAAAATACATCTGGGTATAGATTTACTGAGCAGGGAAACAGAGAAGAACAAACATCTGGCTGGACTAGGAAAACACGTCTCTGTCCAAGAGCACACTGGAAACATGGGGCTTCTTCAGGTTTTCCACCTCCTCCCAAACACTAAATGAATAATCCCATTACCTAGTGGCCATCAGGGCCACGGTGACCCAAAGTCTGCATTACAAGGACAGAGTGAACTACAAGAGGTAAATGATGTCAGAGCCCTCCGAGTCACCACGGCTACCTGGAGGAGCTCTGTGTATTCATCCCACTTACGTGGACGCGATGAGCACCAAACATAATTCTTCCTCTTCCCTGAACTAAGTGAAGATAGACCATGCGTGCCACGATTTCTGTCCAAAACAAATGAACTTACCTACATTCTTGAACTCAAACATAACCCAGACCTGTAACTCAATTTCATTAATTAAAAGACATTTTCTAGCTATGTCAATCACTACTTATTGCAGTTAATCACCATCCATGGATTGTCATCCACGTCAAACCAAAACCTACAGCTTCTACCTGCTCACCCCAGATGGGTAGCTGCATAGGAGAGTCTTAACTGCCTTCCTGAATCCAGAATCAGAGGTGCTTTGGAGGAAGAAAAATTGCTCAGTTTCCCTATGTGGCAGGCCTGTCACATACTAAACAGAGCAAATACAAAGTATTGATTTCACATGTACCCAGAGTATGTAATAAAGCTCAGCCCCAGAACGGTCAAGCCTCAGTATTTTACCCAGTGAGTCCATTTTGTTCTCCTCTATTAGTCTGTTGATTAGACCATTGGCTTTCTCAATGGTGCAGACTGCAACATCCAGGGCAGAGAAACGTCCAGCAGGAGACATGCTTCCCATGTAGCCTTCAACTCTCACATCCACCTCCTGAAACAGGGCCTGTTTTCCAAGGATACAGAATGTCATGCCAAGGTTACAACTCTGAATTTTGACCAGTACCTGCTAGAATCACATAAAAGCCGGCGGCCCACAACTACAATTTCTAGTCCTTATATTGCCATGGTGGCAGAGCACTGGAACAGGCTGCCCAGGGAGGTGGTTGAGGCCCCATCCCTGGAGACATTCAAGGTGGGACTTGACAGAGCTCTGAGCAACCTGCTCTAGTTGAGGATGCCCCTGCTCTCAGCAGGTGGGAACTCTAGAGGTCCCTTCCAACCCAGACATTTCTATGATTCCATGATAATCAGATTAAAGCCATAGCTCAAACAGTTATTGTTACCTTTTTCTTTTTTTTCTCCACTGTCATTTTATATTTCCAAAGCAGAAGCCACGCAATACACATTGCAGGATAAAGTGCACATAAATAAGAGATAGGGACCAGAGTTTTGTATAAAAACACTTATTATTTGAAAGGTTAGAGGACACACAGCACAGCAGTTTGCCGTATCAGTGGGCTATGTACAAAGAAGCCCTTTAGAAGCTTTGCAAGATTAAAGCAAAAGCATGTCTCCATTATCAATCACTACAAAGTAGTTTTTGCACTCCATTTGTAGCATTTCCTAGCAATTTGCAAGGTTAAGATGCCATCTCAGTTTATTAACACCCAAAATGTCTTAAATGTGAACTATGACAAAAAAGCCTGCTGGTTTTGTATTTGTTTGCAGTCATTGTTGTTATTTTGACATATTTGCTAATGGAAACAATGTTTGGGATGAAAGTCTTTCAAGAAAAAAGGGGTTTGTTTTAAAGACTGTTCCCACTGTAATTTTGTTTTGAAATAGCTGTGGTGAGGAAGCCAAGACACAACCACGTTCTGTCAGAACAAATTTTTAGCAAAGTTGAAGTGAAATCAGAGGCACAAAATTCTGGTGGAACACCCCGAGGAAAGCTAAAATATCCTTTTATCCTTTCAGATAATGTTGACACCTTCCCCTTGTGCTTTTTCAGACACAATCTCTAATTAGAAAATACCTTTAATGTTTGTACATAATAAAAATCTGTGAATGAATGCAAGTAATGATGCTTTAAAGTCAAAGCTGAAACAAAATGTTTTAATCAACTCCTTAAATTTTTTCAAAGATTCCCTTTTTAGTTAAAACTTTATCTCCAACTTAGAACGAGAGCAAATTTGTAATTATCTACAAAGTTTTTCTCCTCAAGCCCACGCAAAAACTTCCGTTTACAGAACAGGAGCTGATAACCACAAGTCATAAATTTAGCCTCCTTGAATGCTACTTACCTGCAGATAACATTTTTTTTCCTTGGCCACAGAGACAAAAGGAAGGATGAGAAGAGCTTTCTTACGAGACTCGAGGACTCGCTTCAAAATAAGCAATTCTGCAACAAGAGTCTTTCCAGCACTGGTAGGAGCTGGGGAGAGAAAAAAAAAAGTGTGTTGGGTTTTTTTAAATAATTTTTTTAAGTGAAAAGAAATACATCCATGGAACAAGCATCACAAGCATAGAAAGAGACCTTGGGGCAGGACTTTCTAACTGATGGCCCTCTCCTACAGCCACAACACATTTTCAGTTAACCCCATAAAAGGTCAAGAAGACTGAAGTATTTCTCTTCCAGGCTCTTTCATCATGTTACCAAGGCTTGTGTTCTCATTTCTGCTCCAGAAGCGACAGCAGCTCAGAAATAAGCAAGGGAAGGGGGAAACAGCCAAACACAAAAACCCCAATACAGTCTCTTGGTTGGACAGAAGGGCTCAGTCATCACCTTACTGACCTAGCCCATAAATACATGGGCTTGGTTTGCCATCTATCTTCCACAGAAAACTGCAGAGGAGATGCCACATAGCAGGGAACAGCCACCATCTGGCAATCAGGACCAAAATCTTCTGGAGACAAGTAAAGAAAATTCAAACCCTAGCCTAACAAAATGACCCACCCCTCTTCTAAGTTCTTCATCCTCTCAGTGCTGCTCTGGGATCTTCTTACCATGGAGAGTAGACAAGTTGCCATCTCCCACACATTTCTAGTTCACTTGTCCTACTTCCCTTCTGTGCATCCTTCCTGTCCCCTCTACCCCCCCATACACTAGGTGACAAGAAATGATAAAAGGGACTGAAAAAAACAGATAAATACTTTTGAAAATGTTATTTACTATGTAACAGTGCTGTTATCATTCAGTCCCTGGTTGACAGAGTCTGTTAAAAATAAAAAAAACAGAACAGACAGAATCATTGTTAACTGACTCCTAATTACCAGTTTCTAAAGGAGCATTAACAGAGAAGACAGAGAAATTCTCTCCTCCCATCTAGAAAGAAATCCATCAAGCCAGGTCTGAGGTACAACAGTGGGAGAGATGTTAACGGGGTCTCTCCAGGAAAAAATAAAAAGAGGATCTTGACCTTTTTATCTGCCAGATTAAACCCCTGTCACACCAACAAAAATATGTTGTTGTAAATGGCACTGGGAAAGCTGGGGGGGGGACTTTTTTATTATCAGATGTTTGCATACCTGAGTAAACTAGGTTCTTCCCTTCCAGAACTTGTCCAAGCATCAGGCATTCTGCTTGCCATTCAAACATCTGCACTACTCCCATAGTGCGGTATTTCTCCACTACTGCTTTGGGAAGACCCCAGCTTGCAAGGAGCAACTTGTCTGCTTGGTCTTCAGGAACATTTACCTGCTGATATTGTCCTTTGAGAAGAGAAAATAAAAACATTAAAAAGTCAAGTATCATCCCTGAATCTGAGGTCACTTAGGCTATTTACCTAAAGGTCAAACTTCTCTACAAGCTTCTGTAGTATGAAAAAAGGCAACAAGAAACTATCTTCCCTACATTTTTTAGTATTCCCTAGGGCCGTTTCATCATTCTTCTTATCTCCTGTCAATTTTTTTTCAATTTTTCTTCTTTCCACATTCAAATAATTTATTCACCAAACTCTTGCTCTGATATTTGCTTTTGAGACAGAGCAGCCATTACCAAATACATACTTAAACAGTTTCAGCACTGATTAATATAACAGCATTACAATGTATTTGCCATTTTATCCTTATCCATACTGTTTCCTTTCTAAAATTACTGCAACAGAGACATCAGTAATCCCCACAGATTACAGAACTGCCCAGTCTTTTTTCTTGCTTTACAGATGAATGAAAAAACCAACATAAACCAAACAAGCAGCTCAAACTACTCTGTGCAAGGGCGTTTATCAACACTGATTAACATCTTCACCACATTCCTCTAGCTTAATTAAGTTCCTTGCTGCTTATTTCTTGTCTTTATGACCGTAAATAATTTTGTGCTGGCCACAGATATTGCCTCCTGCCTCCTCTCCTCCTCCCTTTTCCAAATCATTAAGAAAACTGAAACCTCTTGTCCCTTCCTTCATCCGCTGCACGGCAATGCCTCCCGTATCACTCGTAACCGCACAGCTCCCGTAACTGCATTTTGAGAAACACCTTGTCAACTTGAGATGACAAACAAGTCCCTGTGTGTACTGACTCTATTGTACCCATTTTTCTACTGGCACATTCAAAACATTCTAAAAGAAATTTCCCACCATTGCTGAAAGCATAAGAGCAGGCTAGATCAGAAGTACCAGCATGCATAGAAGCAGTCATTATTTTTATTCTCAACAGACTACAAATTGCATCTGCTTTCTTGAGGTTAACCCCAGCCTAGTTATTACTGGTGCATGATCCTTCTCCCCAGCACAAATACAGAAAAACCTGATAGAGCGTAGCTCTGAAAGCTTCGCTTCACTTTGTGTAATCAAAATACTGAACAAGAAGTTGAGCACCACGAGGAGAGAACAGCAGTATGTCATGAAGCAGAATAGGCTTCCCAAGGGGAATCTAGAGGAGATTGGATTTGTCTGACCTAAAATGTGACTAATATAGTGGAATTAGAATTCAGAAACATAAAAAAACAACCCCACACCACCAAAGAACAGACACCTACATGATGGGATCTCAAGCTTCTTTCCTAATGTTCAAACCAATGACTTACACATAAAAAATGGAATGAGTCGAGGATTACAGGAATCTGCTGAAGATTTGAAGAGTATCTGTAGTTTAGCACTGAACACGAGTTTGAAAGCTTGTGCCTTAGGGGTTCTTAATTAGAATTAAGGTACAGAATGATACCACTGAGACACTAGTTTCTTGTCTACCTACTAAAAAAATGCTAAGAAATAGCCAAAATGAGGAGGATACACACTGCTGGTTAAAAGCACTGGACATTAGATTTTTCTTTCAGAAAAATCTTCCAGAACATGGGGACAGTTGGGCACAAGAGCCACTGCTTACTGAGTCATCTTTGAGGAGTTGTCCTGTGGAAATATGTATGCTGCCTTGTTCAGCTCCATTTGCAGAAGCTGACAAGTGTGTCATGCAGAGCATAATCACATCAGGGAGAAGGTGTCACATGGAGAAGAGGCTGAGAGATGTAAATGTTTTAAAGAGCTACAGAAAATTGCAAAAGAGATGAAGTTACAAGATGTTATATAAACATCTTGATTTTAAATCTTGTGTACACCTTCATGCTGTACACATCTTCACCGCTCTCGATCTGAGTGCACAATAAGCTGGTAAAATGTGTTGCATCTGGAAGCATCACCTAAGTGGTCCTGTCTGGTGGCAGGACCACTTTCTTATGACATCTTTCCCCAATATGTTTATATAACACAAGATGTTTATATAACATCTTGTATATATAGGCAAGATACCATATAAAAAAAAGACTTCCTACGCTTCTCTGCATTTGCAGGTAGCAGGCACCAATCAGGACAATTTAAAGTGATGCCTCAAGATGGATTTTATCAGCTTACTGCATTCTTGTATCAATTTAATAGCACAGGTAAACCTCACCCCATATAGCAAAGAATACAGACTACGCTGATTGTTGTATTATGGTAGCACCTAGAGGCCAAGTCAAGAATAAGGCCCATTCTTAGATACACAAGGAAACGATCTCAACCTCAGAAGTGTGCACAGAACACACATCTTCTTACCTGACTCAACTGAGCAGCGAATAAAGACCCTTCGGTTCGTGTTTGTTCGCTACCACCCTTGTTAACGAACCTCAGCTGCAGCCCTCAGGGGAGAACAGACCGGGCGAAGGGCGGTGCCTCCGCCCGAGGGTGGCGAGTCTTCTCCACGTTTAAGGACCAGCACCCTGGGCCAGCTCAGAGGGTCCCCGACCTCTCCCTGGACCTCCCCGGACCCACCCGGCCCCGCCGCTGGCGGGAGGCGCCTCAGCGCCATGTTGCCTCATGAGGCAGCGGCAGGCAGGGGCCGGGGCCGCGGCCCCAGCAGCGCCCCTCACCCTGGCCCAGCAAGCCCCTACTCCCCGCACCGCGCTGCGGGACCGAGGAAAAAGAGGGGTGACCCGCGCTCTCCTGCGCCGGTACCTGCCGAGCCGGCGCCGGGGCTCCCGCAGCCGCGCAAGGAGAGGTCGAGTCCGGGCGGGGGGCTCAGCACAGCCCGGCACGGAGCGGCGGGGCCGAACGGGGCATCCTTCCCGGTCCCACGGGACGCGGCCGGGCCACCCGACACGCCGCTGCCGCGTCGCCCCACGGCCGAGGCTCTGGCGACGCCGTTAGGGGAGACGCCGCCATCTTCC
>JANHFX010009859.1:41169-161954 GCA_027560015.1 Chloroceryle amazona | reverse complement strand
GAAGGGAAGGAAGGGAAGGAAGGGAAGGAAGGGAAGGAAGGGAAGGAAGGGAAGGAAGGGAAGGAAGGGAAGGAAGGGAAGGAAGGGAAGGAAGGGAGCTTTCCTAAGGTGGTCACATTTCTTCAGTTTTTACAAACAGCAGCACCTGAGGGGAACTGTGTTTTGTACCTTTACAATTCAAGCGCTCCTCTTGAGACAACGCAGCACAGAGCTGTAGTGAAACTTCAGAGCATGGTGTCACCTTGGCACCTCTCATCTCTGCCTTCCTGCCCCTGGAGATGCAATGAAAATTCAGTAAAAGACACAACCGAGCAGCTTTGTATCTGGATTATAGTTTTGCTGTAGGAAATGGGTATTTATAAGCACTTAACCCCCGCTCTCACTGTGTTTATTCCTAATTTGCAATATTTTTGCTTTTACTTTGTAAACTTTCCAGTCCTTCTAGCTCCTGCCATCTTGTTTGTCTAATCATCTTAGCTTCTCTATGGGAGCATGGGAATGGGGCATGTCCAAGCAAGGACTGTGAAATATAAACTGTCCTCTCCTTTTTATTTACAATATACTCCTCATTTTCATTTTTCTTGGGAAAAAAACCTTTCAGCTGAAGACTTCTTGTAGAAGGGATTTAACTGCCATAGTTCAAATCCAAAAACGTTGTACAGTATTCACACCTCCAGTTGATTTCAGTGAAATTAGTGATGTAAATGAGTTAGGAATACTTTCATGGATGTAGAGACTGTGCTCCATAGTGCAATACTTCTCTCCCAGTTAATCAAATGGAAGTTGGTTTTGCTATAACAATAAAAAACCCCAACCATTTCTACTGTAAAACTGACTTAGCAGGTACTGTGGAAGCCTCATGATCTGACTAGTACATTTCAAACACTGTAAAGCCCATTTTTCTCTCATTATTTCACATTCAGATTTGTTTTACTCTAAATTTGTATTGTTTACAACATTAATGATTTGCATTTAATCAAATAATTTCAGTCTAGTTCCACTGTAGAAACTGGTCCTCCAGGTGGTCACAATAAAATCCCATTAGTGTGCTTTCTCTCAGCATATCTTGGAATAGAACATCCCATTACTATGAAAATGGAAATAACTGTATTCCCAGGCAGGCGAAGCATTGTGTAGCAAACTGCCATGCTACTAAACTTTAACACTCAACTATTATTCTACAATAGCATTCCTGTCAGAAATGCAGGACAGTGACTGTCATGCATGGTATGTGCTGTAGGGGTTTTTTTTTTTTAAGTTTTAGCAAACATCAATCTAGCTGCATGAGCTATGTGAGCAGGAACTCCCTCCTCCACCTCTTCCGTATGTTCCAAATTAACTGCTGCATTCACATGAGCAAACTGGAGCTGGAAATAGAAACTGGAGCCCAGATCCTCATTTGGCATAAACTAGTACAGTTACACTGAAGTGAAAGGGCACGGATTGATGTAAACAAGTAAGGATATGACCCTTAAAATTTCATTTATTTCACTGTCTTGTCCACTAAAAGAACATCCCTTAGTTGCAGAATACAGACCCACTGTTTTAAAAGATGGAAGTGAGGGTGTCCCCTTTGGAAGTTCTGTGCCACGCATCTTCTAAAGAAGCCTTGGTGGAAAATTTAAGAAACCTTAACTCAGTTTTAAGATCTTCGTATGCTTTCATGATATCATTAAGCCTGCTCAAGCTGGAATATTAACTGTACAAAACGAGGAATCTCAGCTGTCTTTGTCAAAGTGTTGTTGGGTTAAGGACACCATGCTGAAGCAACAGGGAAACTGAGAGCACTCTGAAGACTGGGAACAGCCAGAAGGGATTTCCCAAAGGCAAACTGTGCTTGATTAGCTTGAATGCTTTTGTGGTGAAGTGCTGGGCTCTGCAGCTAAGTGAAGAGCAGTGGATGTTTGCCTCAAATTTAGCAATGCTTTTGACATACTCTTGCAGAGTACCCACATAGCTTCACCAAGGAGATGAAGACTGAACATGTAGTACATGTAGTAGTGGTTACTGAACAGAAGTCTAACTGGCAGCAGTCGGATGTTCCTGGGAGGCTAACACTGGAGCTGTTCCTGTTCATCATCTTCATCAATAGCCCAAGTGATGGGCTGGCATGAATGAGCCATAGAATCATAGAATGGCAGGGGTTGGAAAGGACCTGTAAAGATCAAGTCCACCACCCCACCAGGCAGAGCAAGATCACCCAGGGCAGGCCACACGGGAACAGATCCAGGTGTGTATTGAAAGTCTCCAGAGTGGGAGACTCCACAACCTCTCTGGGCAGCCTGTTCCAGGCTCTGTCACAGTGAGGAAGTTTGGGAACCTCCCTCGACCTGCTGGGCAGTTTTCTTAATGCACCCCAAGACCCCACTGGCCCTCTTGGCCATAAGGGCCCACCGCTGTCCCATGGAGAGTCTCCATGGCACTCCAAGGTGCTTCTCCATGGAGCTGCTTCCCAGCAGGACGCCCCTCACCTGCACTGGTGCCTGGGGTTATTCCTCCCCGGTGCGGGACTCTCCACTTGCACCCACAGCCGGGTCCGCTCCCGGCCGGGCGCTGACGGTTAATGAGGTGAGGCTCGGTCCCGCCCGCCGCGCGCGACTCTCCCGCGAGCGCTGCCCGGCTTCTGGAACAGCCGCTGCCTCGCGGGCCGAGCGGCGCTTCCGCCTTCGCCGCGTTTAAATCCCCCGCGGTTGCCCCGGCAACGCCGCCCCAGCCGCGTCCCGCTCAGAGCTGCGGGCGGCGTCGGGCAGCTGAGGCTCGGCTCGGCTCCCCCCGGCTGAACGTGCCCTGCCGTTCTCCGTGAGCCGTGCTGGGTGCCCGCAGCACCGGGAATGTTTCAAATGCCGTGACTGAAGGCTGAAAATCTCGTCTAAAGATTCCTGTAATGGGAGAAGACGGAGCTCATGCTCACACTAGACATATTTTGATCTGCACATGAAGATGATTTAAAAAAAGATTATTTTAATTGATGTAATTTTTTATATGGATTCATCTTTTTTACTTTCTTTGGATTGTGACTTACGAAAAATTTAAAAGATGATTGGAGTGTAAGTACCAAACACACTGAAGGTTTTGCAGCTGTAATAGTGAATGTCAAGGAAAGCTATAATAATGAAGCTTTCTTAGGGTAATGAAATGTCCTTAATAATAGTATTCATATATATAAAGTGTTTACTGCTGGAGCTAAATGTCTCCAAAATCCTCCACATGTGTCAATTCTTCTATTGTCTCCCCTAGGCTTTCCAGTAGATATTCTTGGAGAGTTCATCGTTGACTAGGTTTATAAAAAGGAACAGGAACAGGTGAGTAAATTTATGTCCAATATGCATCTTCATGGAGTTATATAAATGAAATCTGATTTTTTTTTCCTATTTACCATGAATCAGACTTCAAACAAATGAGGCCCTGTCCAGATTCTGGGTGAAATCAGTCAATTCGTGTTAGGATCAAAACTGAAAACAGCTTCCAGCACAGCGACCAGCCACTGTGTAACCTAGTCAGCTATGCTACAGAACAGTTTCATGAGAGTTCCAGTTCCTAACTTGCATTTGAGAACTGCAGGGATTCTTTTTTTTTATATGCCCTAGAAGGGAAAGTGAAAGGATTGTGGAACTGATGTCATCCCATACGGGTGAGTGGACTAAGAGACTTGAGTGAGCTGGCAAGTTGGGATGATGTTACAGTTGTAGTCTATATCAGATGCAGCAGAAATTCCTACGCAGTGCTAGATCCAGCTGTTAAGAAAACTAAATGCATATTTTGCCTGTTTAGAGCAAAACTGTAATCCTGGCAGTGCAGCCAGAAAGAATGTGTGTCTTTTTTCCAGCCATTTAGCTAAAGTTGAACAGTTGAATGACTGATGGGTACAAACCACTCCAAAAATTATCAGAAGCATACTGTTTTCTGATGGAGGAAATGATTCTGTGCAATTATTTATTTACGAGGTACAGGATGGCACAAGAAATCCAGAGCAAACTGTAGGAGATCACGATTATGCTTTTTCCATGTTTAGAAGTTAGGCAAGGGGACAGCACCATTTATTCTGATAGAAATCCAACTGTGTACCTTTGCCTGAGAGAATGGAGGAGGAAGTGTTTTAAAGTACTATTGAAGATAGGCTGATCCTTAGGCCTAGATGTACAAGGGGTAGCCCCACCTACTTCTGAGGTAATCGAGAAGTTGATTTTTCAGTTTTTATTTGTGCTTTGGTTATACTTGTTCTACTTATTGAACAAATAGAGCTTCATGGAAAGGAAAAAACAAAACAAGAACCTGTGAATCTCTAAACCTGTATTCAGAGATGGGAAGAGGGTAGTAATAGTTTTAGCCCATCTCTGTGATCTAAGGCTGAATTAAGCATCATTATACCAAATTCTAGAAATCTGTCCTGATTATCCAAATTTTTTACTGTCAAACAATGCAAAACTGGAGGTGCTATACTTACCACTGGGGGATCTCTTGCTTACTGCCCAGTCTGCCATCAAGCATGCACTGCTGCAGCTGCTACAGTAAATGTGATGGAGGAACTGAAAATGCAGGAGCAGCCCAACACATACAGTCATGTTTCCCCTGCTTGCTTCTGCATTGTGGAGATCAAGAGAGGACTGGCTAATGTATTCTATTGTTAATTTGCCTTTATAAGATATTGCTCCCTGAGCCTTGAGATAGAAGAGTGTATCTTCTGCTAATCCAACCCTCTAGAGGCATTTTAGCAGCTAATCTGGTTGAATCAAATCATTCCTGTTGCATATGATTAATTTTGGGCCAATTTAATTTTTATTAGTCATGGGTTTCAGTCACCTACAGTTGCATGACTATAATTGCCCTTGAGCACATGGAATTTCTTTGTAGATTTGATTTGAAAATACATCAGGATAGCTCCACCTCCCCTTCACCTATTTGTGCACAGCTAAGCTTATTGTGCCTAGATTTGCACCCTCTTAAATATAGATTGGTAAAATAAAACCTTTACAGCTGAAATCGGTGAGTCAATTTGCCTTCCTAATTGTGGGATTTCTCAAGTGAATTTAGTGCTTTAGAATGTGGTGCCTATGGCACCCATGAAAGGATTAGTTTATGAAGGCCAGCTCTTAGAAACAGCCCAACAATAGTGCCTTATCCTCAGGATCACTTATCAGTCAATGGGAGTTTGTTCTCAGGAGGGCCAGAGCCAATGGGTAAACTCCTGTTTATGCTAGCTGAGGAGCTCTGTCTCAATGTTTGGATAAATTACCACTTTGTATCCTATTGGAGGTAGAGTCCTATGGGGAGCTTAGAGGAGTCTTCAGCTTTTGCTCATGTAGCTTTGAGTCAGCTCGCTCCTGCCCGTGCAATGGAATACATTTATTTTCATGTGGAGATGCGCTGCCTCATCTTGTGCTTCCCCTTTCCCAGCCATAAACCCCCTCCAGTTGCACCAGTGAAGCCAGGGCATTCCTGAGAAGTGCGCAGGTCTTATGGGACCTGGACAACCTGAGAGTTCGCAATGAGGAGGGCAATAATGGCTGTAATGAGTGCCAGCAGGTGTAATGATTTTTCTGTTGTGGACAGTGAAGAGAAAATGCCAACTCACTTAATAGAAGCAATGGCACCATTTTTGACCAGTGCCAGACAGGACTGCTTTGGAATTAAGGACCTGAAAAGGTTCCTGGTACCATTACACCACTCCCAGACAATCAGCTGGCTTTTTAGGGACTGGATTTCTCCACCTCATAGCAAACATCAGGTCCCAGATAGCTGTGCTTGATTGGCATGACTTGAAGAAGTGCTTCTTGTTTAACGAGTACAGTGTAAGAGCAAATGAAGGGAAAGCCACACTATCTCTTCTAATAACGTTCACTCTTTACTAAAATCCCATAGCGATGTAGCAGACATCGGTGGTATTAATATTATGCGACTTAGCTGATGCTAAGAAGCATTTGGGAAAACTTTGACTGACTGGCTTATGCAGTTGCTAATGAGGATATCTCACTTACAGGATACCGTGGAGTAAAGAGGTTTATTTCTCAGTATGCTCTTGCCCCATCTGAGAGATGAGAGAAATATTCAAGCAAATGGGAGACATGAGGGATTGTAAACCTCTCATCCACCTCAGCCCTGACGACATGAGGCAGCTAACAATGGCTCCCTCTCTACCTAATCATGGTGTATAGACGTGGTGATGCTGTGAGCTGCAGGGTGGATGTTTTTCCATGGAGGTGAATGCTCAGGAGCAATAGCCAAGAGAGAATACAGTCAAAGGCTGCTTTCCGAGGCAGAACTCGATGAGAGAAGGCTTGAGGAACCCAGAGGGGCTCCCAGTGCAAAACACTCCTCCCAGATGAAAGCATAGAAGAACTGCTCCTTTCAGAGACACCAGAACTGTCAGGATATTACTCTGCCTGCCTCTGAGGAAGTGACTCATCACCCTTGTTACCCTTGAGACTTCTGGTTGACTTACCCTTCTTCCATCAGCCACCTACTTCTCAGTGGCTTCTCTGGGAAGAAATAGTCCTGCTTTTGTCAAAGCACAGGAAAAGGGATTTATTTATTTGTTTACATGTTTGTCTGGGCTCTGCTTTTTTCCCTCTGACAATGAAGGTGGTTGGAATGTGTGAATAGAGATAGTGTGGACAGATTGATCTGCACTAAATGAATGTCGTGACAGGTTCTGTGAAGAACCTGTCTGAAATGTCTTTATTATTGTACAAAAGAACTTCAGCCACAAGATTTTGCCACGGATGCAGTGACTTGTTACGTCATGGACTTCAATAAACTTGTGGATTCCAAAACAGATACAGTCACTATGAAATCACGTGCATGAATTTTTCAGATTTACTCCCAACTTTGGAGTGTATTTGCAGTTGTACAATTTTTAGCAGTATGTTTAACAATGCAATGAAATTCTGGTGTTGTCATTGGGGGAGGTAACGTGACACCGGGTTTAGTCCCACTGAAGTTAATGAAGCTCTCTGTGGACTATGCAATGTGGGCAAAACTGTTTTCACCCCGGCGTAATGCTGAATAGAAATAGCTGTTCAGAATGTACTCTTTTCCTTGTATGATTTTCAATGTGCACTGTTCATGTACAACTCTCTCAACTGTTTTGAAAACCAGTGGTAAATACCATCATTAGGGATCTACCTTTTTCCATCCAAAGTGAAAAGAAAAACCTACAGAAACCTAGCAGTTACCTGCAGGGTTAAAATGTTTCTGCATTTCTGGTCATGCCCTTTGTGGTATCTTTCAGAAGGAGGATAAGCATAACTGGAAACCTGTAAGTACAGTTTATATGCATTTTAAATGGGCTGAGCTAACATTCAGTTTAATTGGAAAGAGTCCTGAATGCAAAGCAAAGCCTTCCCACACTATAGAAATCCATATGTTAAAATACTTCCTTTTTTTAGAATTTCACAGTGCTACAGCCAAAAGCTGCTAGAACAAGGTCCCTGTGCTGTCCTGTTTTGAAAATAAACAAATTGACAAATCTGTTATTTGTGCCGCAGCCACCAGTTCCTTGGTATATTTGCAAATGCAGAAACATAAAGCTGAATAATCTGCTTCTCTCAAGACTGCACATTAGGCAATTAAGGGGGTATGTTTGCAGGCAGGCACACTGGGCATTAGGCACACAACTATTAACAATAATAAGAATTGGGCATTTAATTCCCTTCATAGGGATGAAAATGTATCTCCACTATTTAATGCAAGCCAGCATAGTATTATGTGATAAACTCAGATCAATAGAAAAGGATTTTTAAATTTAGAATGCCATTCCTCTACCACAGAATTGGCAATAGAGACCGTTTCCCAGTAATAGAACCAGTCTACCTCTGTTGAGACAGGAGCAAAGTTATCTGAGGAAGTAGCAACAATGTCATTTATTTTAATGAGGCTTATTCTTCAACAAATGCTGTTCCTGCACTCTCGGGAAGGTTCCAGTAATGCTATAAAAAATGAAAAAGAGCCCTATCAAATGCTTGAGCATGTCTGTGTTTATGTAAGCCCAGATCATGGCACCTAGCAGGGCCCTTGTGTTCAGGCATCAGCAGAGTTATCTAACCAGGTATGTCAGGGCTTATTGTAGTGTGTACCTGTGTTGGATAACCAGCTTTTTAGTCCAGCTGATGATTGTTGCCTAACCTTAGGTGATTCATCTGTTTGTTGAACACTAAAAAGTCCAGATTCAAACTTTTCCAGAAGGATACTAAAAAAGCACATTGCTTTTAGAACATTAGGGTTTCACTGTCCTTGGTCCTTTCCATGGTATTGTGCTATACACCCTTTTGGCTTGCCAGTCCCAGTCCTGATTGGGGGAAAGAAAACACCAGCAAATTGGCTTTGCTGTAGGGTTTGCCAGTGTGAGCCCGGGGAGAAAACCAAGCTAAAACTGGCACACAGGCTGCATTTACTTTAAGCTTGTATTTCAGCAGCCTAGCAAACCCAATGGGAAACTTAATTTCTAAACATGAACATTATTGAATTGCAGAAACTATATTTAGGTCAATCTCTTCATGCCAAAATTATTAGCCTTTACTAGGAAAACTATATTACTGACTAGAAACATATTAGCACTACTTGTGTTAATGGGAATAACTGCATTTTAATGCACTTTTACCTAATTCTGAAGACCCAGTGTCTACTTGTGACATTTTGAGAAACTCTAGAAGCTTGTATCTGGATGTTTTACAAGTATTTTATTTGTCAGGTAATTACTCAGTCTGCATTAGACAGATATTTCTGTTACAGGAATGCTCTTGACCATTTTTTCCTCTGCCTGTGCTACTTCTTCCTCTGTGTTAGAGCAAGTGTTATGATGAAGGAGAGCTTGTTCAAGAAACTAATCTTGGAAAAATATCACAAAGAAAAGATGGGGGAAGTTTAGAAAATGTAAGCATTTGGAAGCAGAATAAAAGTTATGCAATGGTATGGAACTAGCATAAGCATGTGGTGAAAATTTAATATTCTTCTAGCAGGCATGGGTTTCTGAGCATGGTAGTTGGAGTTTCATTTACAGCGATGAGTTATCATGCCTTGTCAGATACAAAGCTGTGAGTTTATTATAGATTAACGCACGACATTTGTAACCTTCCTGAAGCAATTGTGGAATGTAAGTTAGAGCAAAGGCCCAGACGATGTTTGTTGCATGAAGCTACAACTGATGAAAAAGAGCTTGGTGAGTAGAAGTTATGGACCTTTCACTGAGAATTAAACCCCATTCGTAAAGAAACTTCATGATAGGTAATTGGGATTGTCATGATGTGTGATTCAGAAAGAGTGGGCAATGCTTGCAGCAATGTGAAATGGAACTTGAGCGCAACAACAAAATCTTTTCTTCCTGTACACGAGCAACAACTCATTCCTGATGCCACTAAAGAAGAAGCAACTTAAACTGGAAACAAAACCAAAAAAAAAAAAAAAAAGAAAGAAAGGCACAGACTTTTCATGGAAAGTATAGCAAAAAACCCACTTACATTTACCATAGCAGACAGTTTACTGCAGTCCAGGGTAAGGTTTATAATCCACGTAGTATTTTTCTGGACTTCTCCTTTAGAAGAAACCATCTAACATAAAGCATCATTGAAGAATTTCGTGGTAAAGATGGCTATCAGTTGCCCTTTCACCTTGTCACTTCTCTATTCTGAGCTGCAAGAGAAGGTGATAAAATATCTTGCTGTCAAAAGCGCTACATTATGTGTGCTCTTTCATTGTTAAGCTCTATTTTATAAATGAAAGCCTTGCTAAACATTAAGTCCCAACTGCACGTGCTGATATGTGATGAAGCCTTTATATTCTGTTGTGGTGTAGGTTTGTAAAAGGTCAAGCTGAAGTGTTCCAAGTCTAGTCACAATCTATGTTCTATGGACAAAAAGGAGAAAAAAAGAAACTTATATTAATAACATTTTTTATTAAAAGCATATCTTTATTTGGAAATCTGAGCCTGTAAAATTCTCCAAGATAGAATATTGTCCAAGATTAAGGTAAGGTTAACCCTGTAGTATTGGCAGTTGATGCTGTGTCACCCTTTCCTGCTCTTCTTAGATAAACCTAGTGAGTACGCAATACAGAATTTTCAATATGTAGAATAAAACACCAATTCCTTTGAAGTCAGTGGAAGGTTACTCAGAGAAAATACCAAGGCAGTGAAGATGCTACAAGGGATAAGCAAAACTCCTTTAATTGTTTAGACATCTATTAAGGATCAATGGCTTAATGCAGAAGCTACTCTTTTTTCCCATAGCAACATAAGAGAGGGTTTTTTTCTATCAGAGGCAGAGCTACCAAGGTGAAGTGTCCGGTCAGGTGTATTGGGAGACACAGAGTCTAAAACATGGATCCTGCTGAAATCAGATGTCTGTGGCTCAGTACTGGTGTTGCGTCTACAGCTATGACGTTGCTCAGAAGAATTAAGGAGCCCAAGCTGTTGTCCTGAGCGGACACTTATCTTCATCACTAAGGAACTGGCTGGTGTAAGCTCGTTAATGAAACAAAACAAAAGGAATTATCCTTCAAAAATAAAGACCCGATCAGATTCTTCAAATGCTGAGTCTAAAAATGAATCTCTTACCCAATCCTCCAAATAGTCCTACCTAATTTTATAATTCCTCTAAATTAGACTAACCACATGCTTACTGCTAAGCTCAAATCTGTCTGCAGGATCTAACATATGTTAAATCATGTGTCTGATTCCCTGCAACCTATTCTGTAACTCAAAGCTGCACCAAAAAGCTGTCCTGTAGTTTCTACTTATCTACTGACAATTGAAAACAAATTGTGACTGTGTTGCTGAAATTTTCATGACCTAGGAAGATTTTGCAAGAAATGTGTTTATACAAAAACCCACTGAACTCAAAAAGGAGGGGAAATCTGTGTTTTCAGTGAATATTTTACCGTTCTGCAAAAAGCAAAAACTATAATGGAAATCACTTTGCTCACCACAGAGAATACAGCCACCTCTGATGAACTAGTTTTGGAAGTTCCTTGTTATAGCTGTAATTGACTGTGAAGAGTAGCTTCTTTTGAACATATTGAACCTTAGTAAATCCTTTTTTCTTAAATCTATTTTTTGAAAATACAAAAATAAGTGTGATTATTTAAATATGTACTCCATTTGGAAGGGTTGTGGTTTATGGAATATTGAAGCTAGAAAATAAAATTCAGGTCACACTTGTGAAGAAGTGTCCTGGTTTCTTTACAGATAACTTATTTCAGCATGTAGTATTAAGCACTTGGCTAATTTGCAACTTGAATTTTTACTCCTGGCTTTTTTACTCAAGCAGCTTTGTTTTTCCTGGATACGGTGACAGGACGGTTGGTTTCTATACAAATGAGTGGGGAGATCCCTGTTATGATGTTGTAGCAGAGCACAAGTGAAATTCCTTGTAAACTATCAAGACTAGGCAGGCTTACCAGCTACTTCTCTTTTCTGGGAGCTGCTGTCTGCATCGGGCTAAAACTGGTAACTCGGAAAAACTCAGACACTGATTAATTCCAAACTTAGCCATTGTGCAGTCCTTGAGTCACAGAGTGTTAACTTCCCATACTGCCCTTTAATTGACCTCAACATTGGACTTCTGGAGCAAACACTGATAAGGGGTGAATGACAGTTCAGCTGCATGCAATCTCTGAGCTAGGTGACTGAGTCGCCTGGACCTTGTGTACCACCTTCTCTACTTGGGGGATGCTGCAGGCTGTGACCTTTATGCTGAAGGTGCTGAGCTAAATGCACCAAGCCTGTCTCTTTTGGTGCCTTCTTGCTTCCAAATGTCAGTGCTTTTATAAGAATGGGTAGTAGAATCACTCTTTTGACAGGTCCAACAGGAAAAAAAAAAAAAAGAAGAGTAAAAAGGTAGAAACCCCCCCCACCAAACTGCTGCTTTTTGAAACAGAGCAAAATTCCACAGAGTGTACTCTACTGCAGTCACGCTATGCCAACGCTTACCCTCCCGTAATCAGTTGTTAGCTATCATCTCCTTTCTTTGATAGTTACTTCTCACCTTCTTAATCAAATTGTCATAAATAGGTCAGGAATTCTTGCTACCAGGTTTTATTCAACAACACCTCTTTATCTCTTACTTGTCCTAAGACCTATCAAATTTTCTCTTATTTTTCCATGTGCTCTGTCCTCATGACAATCACTTCTGTTTGATTACTGCTACAAGGCCCTGATTGCAATTCTTCACTGATGAGAGAGCTCTGTGACCCGAGGGATTAGTGTTGTATTCCAAATTCTGCCAAAAACATCCGACCTCAGACAGTACCTTCTGGAGACACGTACTGATACTCTTAGTCATGCAGAATATTCATTTACTCCAGGAGGAAAGTGCAGACAGGAACTGGGAAAATGAATCCCCAGATGATTTTCTGTATTACCTGGCAGAATTCACAGGTTATAGCCTGCAATCAGTTTTTACTCAATTTTACCTCCAATAAGATAGTCCTCTTGTGGGAGACTGGAGGTGTATCTCTGCTAATGAGTGTGAGATAGTCCCTAACAAGCTTTCTGTGACTTTCTGTGATTGCTCTCTAACACCACTCTGATAAGTGAGAAGAAACTATTAACCAGCTTAGTTCATTAACAATGGACCACGTGATTTTGGTTTCTGTATTTCACCATGGCTTGGTTTGCACAGCTTGTGTGTACAGTAGGGTATATCTCACACCCTTAGTAAAGCCAGTGATTTCTAATAGTAGGATTATGCAGAATAATTGTGTCATTCCCCACTGCCCCATGGGAATTCTGCTGTCTTTCCCCAGCGACTAAAGGGAGATGAGCTCTCTACTGGTTAATGTATGAGCCCAGGAACTGGGGAGTCCAGCTTTTATTCCCAGCTGTGTCAGTGATTTACTTAGGGATTTCTCAGTGCCTCAGTTTTGCTAGAATAACGGAGTTTCTTATCTTTTGGTAGGAGTGCTGGGAAAATCCCCGGGTTGTTTGCTGCCTCAGAGAAAGATGAGGCTGCTTCACCCTTACTGGGGGCAGATTAGCCATTCAACTAATCCAGCAAGCAATAGCTAGAGACATCGTGCTGCACAGAACGTCGCTGCTTGTGTCTCCGTGTTTAGCACTGTGCATAAACTGAACGTCACCGTTATTGCAGCCGTGCTGGGTGCTGCCTTCATGGGTTAAATGGGAGTACTGGAGGCTGCTGTGGAAATCTGAACACCTGAGTCTATGGGGCTCTGGGCAGCATCTGATCTTCTTTGAATCTTCTTCAATTAAATTTCCAAGCTACATAAAATCCTCACATTGATTTTGCCACCCCACACCCCCACAAACCCCCACACCTTGTACATGAACAAGTATACAAACGAACACACAAGTACACTCTTAAACCAGTTAACTTCTCTGTTCTTTTTTCCAGACTAATTAACAACACCCCCTGCACACACACACACACAAAAACCAAAAACTCAAACCAAACCAACCAACCAAAAAAACAACAAAAAAATCCCAAGAATTGAAGAAAAAGGGAAGTTTTTTTAAAACTCTTTCCTTCAAAGAAGGAAAAAAGTATAAATTGTTCTAATGTATTAGAAATGACAAGGCACTTTTTTTTTTTTTAATCCAGAAGTGATATGGTGAAGCTAATTAATTCTTAATTTTATTTTTTTTAACACCCTCTATGTATATTATCATTATGCCACGAGTAGGTGTACAAAGCTTCCTCCTTTATAGTGAGGCTGCTTAGGTATATCAGCACATTAAGATGACTAAGGAGAGAAGACAGCTCCCAAAAGTGCTTGGAAATGCTTTTAGACTTCAGAAGCTTTTAGTCCTATATATATGAATATACATACATAATATGCATGCATACATATACATGTACACACGCATTTAACTGTAGCCTCTTCATCCCTCCCCCTGCACAGCAAAAAGACACTGCAGTGTGTCTCTTTCACAAGCTATTTTATCTCACACATCATTTTCACCTCCCAAGGACCGGTTTAACGAACAGGACCCAGTCTTCTCACTGGTACGATGAAATTAGTATCAGTGATGAATGAATTAATCAAGCTAGTAACAGGTTATACCCACACTGCTCCACCACGTATATTCACAGTGCCAACCACTATCTCTACTGCTGTTCCATCTTTGTTATTTTATTTTTTATTTCCTACCCTGCAGCAGCAGCAGCAGCTCTGGTTGCAACAGGCAATAGACATGGTGGGCAGGGTGAAATGTGAAATAACAACACCTACAGTCTGGCCAGCTTCGTGGATAATATGCTGCAACAACCAGCCATTTTCTGCCTGTGGCTGTGTCAGCTGAGCTGTCCACACAGTCCATTTTTAAATTGGTGCTATTTTTTTTCAGTGTCTATGAAATCAGGAATGGGACACAGCATGCTTGGAATCTGGCCAGTATCCTGTTGAGTTAGTAGAATGGAAAGAAAATAAAAAGTACACTGACCCAATTTCTTTGATTAAATATACTGGGCTGTAACAGCAAAAGCTATGAACATGTTTATTCTTTGAATTGTTTGGCAGATGAAGTGGCTTAGGACAATACATTACAAATGGAGCTGGAGATGAGGGAGTGAAGCCTTCTCATCAGGCTCACCATTAACTTCAAACAGCTCTTTACATCCCAGGTCTCAAAGGCTTCATTTTTTTCTTTCTATATATTTTTTTTTCCTACGTAATTTCATTTTACTGAAAGTTTCTGTCTTTTTTTAAGTATTTAAATTAAAGAATTAGAAAAAAAAACAAAACAACAAAACCCAATCAACCAAACTCCCCAAAAAACCCCAAACAAACAAACAAGAAATCAATAAAACAACCAGTGTATTTTTATGTGACAAGTACCTACATTTAGGATTTGGGGAGACTGTGTCCCTTGCTCTCTGGTGTGAGCAGAAATGCATCTGGCTTCATCTGGAAGAGAGGAGAAACACAATAGCACAATCAGTTAGTTTTTCAAATGCAAAGTGGAGGATGCCCTTAAAACTTGATAATCATCTAAATGGCACAGCTTGTGCCTACCTTTGCCCCCCCCCAGCCTGTGCCATTCATTGGGCCATCCCAGGGAATGTGCTGTGCCAGTGAGGAGGAGCATGCCAAGGGGTCGGCTGCTCTGTTCCTGGATCCATGTCCCAAGAATAACCAAACAAACCCTGTGATCTCTGTCTCAGTTTCCTCATTCATGAGACAGGGACAATGATCTGCCTCAGCCTTTGCAGAGCACCTGGATATATCTGAATGCAAAATGATAGGACACAATGGGAGCCAAACAGAACTTCTCGAGTGCCATATGGCCAGTCAGGTTGCCAGCATTCAGAGCTAAAGAAACTGGAGTAAATTGTAACTCCTCCATAAAAAAACAAACCAAACCAAACCAATAGCCAAGGTAAAAAAAAAAAAAATAAATACCCCAAGGCCAAACAACAATCAAAGGGTTAATGTGGTGCTAATAAAGAGAATGCATTTCAGAAATGCCTGACCAAATGAATGTCACCTCACAGCTCCCCACCTGCTGGCACTGGCACAATAATAACAGTCCCTGCAGTAGGATGCACAGATCCTCCTCCCTGCTTTTTTTTGTCCCTGCTTTTTTTTGTCTTCTTCAGGCCTCCGACATAAGGTGTCTAGCTTCTCACCCTCCTCCTTTCTAGTTCTCCTGTCCAGACATCCACCCAGAATGCTTAAGTTTTGGAAAGAATTATGCACTAGGATGGAATGAGAGAAAAATATAGCTGAGGCTGTGAATTTGGATTTGTCTTAGGCCTGAGCTTTTGGCTAATTCAGAGATCATTTGATTTGAATCCTCAGCTTGGTTTTGGCAGTCTCTGTCCTCAGCGTTGAAACTCTCTGTCTTTGGGAGCAGAGAGGCCAAGATCTGAATAGCGAGGGGAGGGATTGAGTGAGGGCAAGAAGGGCATTCTGATGAAACTCGTAGACGTACCTGTCCAGGAGAATTTTCCTTTCCTATACAACATTGAATGAGTGTGAGCCAAGGGGGTATCCTGCCTGTCTTGGCAAAGGGGTGAGGAAGAGTGGTGTCTCCAAGACGATGGCTTGGACAGTTCTGTGGACAAAAGCCCAGGCTAAGCCATGCATTAGCATTACTCCAGGGAGCTTGGAAGTATGAAAGCAGAAATCCCAGGATCCCAGAAATTTACCTTCAGGGCAGGGGTCCTCCCTGCAATGGTTTCACAGGCAACACGTGCTTTGTAGAACATTCTATTAGCAGAGGCTGGGTGAGCAGAGCTCACAGTACTGTGGTGCAAGCACGGTGGGCACTGGTTCCAGGCAAACGCAGTTATTTGGTACATTTTTATTTTGAGTGAGAGGTGTCATTGTATGGGAAGCCCCCCATTAAAGTCTTTTCAATGTAAGAACTGACAGAAGTAAAACTAGGCAAGAAAAGCAGATGGCTGAAACATGTTGTTGGAAAAAATCAATAGTCCCACTTCTGATGCATCGATATTTGGGTGTGGACACATTCAGAACTGATGCTTGAATGTCAGCCTGGGCCCAATTTGCAGCATTTCAAAGCCACCTTTGCGTTTCAAATTCAGAGGGACTGAAGGTCAGAAATTTTACTAAGTATTCGACTCCAATGATACACTTCACAAACGTTCATTTTGATTTGAAAAGGTCTTCTTTTATCTTGTCCCACTGTAGTAGCCAGGGTGGAAGAACATAGAGCAGGCATAAGTTCAAAGCTTGGTCAAAGGACAACAGTTACTTATGTTATCTTGATCCTAAAGCTCTCATCATTGCTCTGGAAAAACTAGATAGCTGCAAGTCTGAATTTTTGTATAATTATATTGTATCAGTAAGTTCTTCTTTTGTCTAAAGCTGTAAAGATACTGTGGCAAATAAAACTCTTCACTGAGTTGGTTGGTTTTGATGTGTGTCTTTTGTAGTAGAAAGAAACTGTGCGGGTATTTAATATAAAGTGTTGATAGCACAGAAAAAGAGAACATAAAAGTTGTGTATTTAAGGTAGATATTTAAATTACCAGAACTTCAGTGAGTACAATGTGGCGAAGTCTCTTTAAAATTAACAGAAATGTTCATTTAAACCATCTGAAGAATTAGTTATGCACCTTAAAATGCAGTGGAAACAAGAAGTACATGAAATGTTGAAAATAAAAAAATAAAATTAAAAAATCAGTGTTTCCACCTTGATACTGATAGAATATTTTGGTTTAAAAATTAATTTAAAGTTGTTGCTTCATTACTTTGGCATAGTTATCAAACAATATTGTGGACATGAAGAAAAAATAATTCAGTTGTCCATTTCACAAACCTGACCAGAGTAGCCCTTTTTTTTTTTCACATCCAGGAGGCACTTGAGGAAGCATTATTTGAAGTTTAACATTTTGAAGAGAACTTTTGTAGATAAATGCAAAGGGACTCTTTTAAACCCATTTCTTTTAACTGAAGCAGATGTCAGGCAATGTACTGCAGGACAATTTTGCCAGGCACAAGTGGTAGCATTTGCTGTGTGCGTTACAAAGGAGTGAGAGTAGTCAGGCTTCAGAGGTGTTACGAGGCTACAGTTCCCTTGAAATGAGTAGGACTGGGGGGTGTTCAGACTTTTCCAAGATAGTTGCATTTATTTTCATCTCAGCTACATTACGTATCGTGAGTGACAGATATGTGGCAAAATAGAGTATTGAAATGTTACTTTAAGTTCTGAACTGCAAAGATAGAACAATGCTTGTGACATTTCAAAAAGACTACAAAGGAAAATCCTAAATAGTTAATGGAGGCACCAGAAGGAAACAAAATAGCTGAGCTTCATAAAAAAAGAAAAAAAGTCACCTATATTTATAGCTGTGAAACGAGAAATCTTTAGAACTTTCTGAGTAGTAGAGGACAAGAATTATCTCAAAATCCCAGGCAGAAAAATTAATTTGAAAGTGTGCTTTTTCCTAAGAAAATCTCAGACATGCTTTTGTTGAGCCGATTCTGTTTGTGCGGAAAGGGATAGGAGACACATTCAAGGAAGATGTTCCCAGTTTGCATGGCACAGCCAGGATGGGTTGTACAGAGTATCAGAATAGGACACAGTTATGAAATCATCCAGACATGAAGGTCAGATTGTCCAGAAGTCGTGTCAACAGGATTGTGGTTAGGAATGAAGTAGGCAGGCAGTTTCAGAAAGCTTTGGTTGCTTGATATTAGAATACTAGAGTAAAAGTTGAAGATTCAGCATGCTCAAATATTCATTTAAATCAAAAGTGCAGGAATGAAAAAATACTCGCTCTGTGTCCTTCAAAGACTGTCCAGTGATAAAGTGAATCCTTCACTGGAAGATGTACTTTATTTAGGAGCCTCCAAGAGTTGAAAGAAATAATGTGCCAGGTTTTCACTGTCTATTTTTCAATTAGAAATTACAAAGAACTTTCTTATCCTCACTTATTCTGGGTAAGAGGAAAGAATAATTATATAAAGTCCTGAAGAACTAAAACAAAATAGGACCAAGTTTACTGTCATGTGCCGCATTCATACCATACCTTAGACACGTGTTATGTCCCTAATGTTGTCAAAGAAAACTTAGTTCATAAATACCATCTTGAATTTCTTGGAATCACATTTTACTTGCAGAGATTTTTAGTGGTTGGTTGGTTGGTTGGTTGGTTAGTGAGCTTGTTTGTTTGTCTGTGTTAGAGGAGTCTGCTGAAGCATATTGACTTAAAACAAAAGTCACCTTGGTATCAGTTGCAATAGCCCCTCAAACAGAACCTGGATTTGCAGCACTAGCTGGCAGTGTGTTCTGCTGAATTTTGAAGTTTCAAGTTGGATTCATCCTTAACACCACTAACCTTGGATCTGTTTCTTGAGCTTAGCTATTTGAAAGATAACATTCTCCATGATTTCTCCCCCAGTGTTAAAAAGTGAATCTTGTTCGCAGGCCCCATAGTCCAGTTAGATTTTGTGATTAACAGTCCGTAGCTTCAGTTTTTTGACTGTAGCCAACTCCACCCAGCACGGGAGTCTCAGTAGCGCTGCTTACTCCGTGTGCACTCTCTGTGCTGTGGGTAAAGTGGAAACTTCATCCCCCAGGGTTATCTCAGCTGGATCTTCCACAAACATATCCCTTCTTTAAAAGAAGAACCTACCTTTTCAGCTAGCTTAACTTTGTCTAGACAGCAAGTGCAACCACATTTTATGTAGCTGATTTAGCTACCCCACCTGACTAAGCTACAGTGAATGTGATTGACAAAGATTTTCTCTTTATCCTGTGTTTGTCTTTCTAACTTCTCTGGTTGCTCATTTGTGCTTACACCCGGGAACCTGGGAAACTCTAAGCAGCTATCCACCATCACAAGCTGCATGCCAATCACCTCAGCAGGGATATAGTAGTGGTAAAATGAGACTTTGGAGAGTGTAATGAGTAACGTGCAGTGCAGATGATGCATTTTTCTTCATTTTGTGTTCCAGAAGTTCTTACAGGTTCTTCATGTGATACAGTTTTATTTGCTGCTTGTCGCTTATACAACAACAAAGGGGTTTACAGTGGAGGATAGCTGGTTTTCTGCCTTCTTATTAATTTAGAGAAATAAATATCTTGATGAGAGTGACCTTCATTATACTTCAGACCTGATCATTGCTCCCTGTGGGCTCCATTACCTCAGTGAAAGCTGTAGACAAAGTTCACTCAATCATTAGAGGGACTGGAGTTGTTCTGGTCTGGGAACCTGACACCCCTGCTGTGCTGAATGGCAGTGTACAGATGAGGGATTCGAGAGCTAAGAGAACAAACTAAATGAAGGTTGCCTAAGGTCTGCCTTATGCATTAACTTGCAAATAAGGTGGGGACACCACAAATAACGAGTGATCCTTTTTCTAAGTAATAGTAAATCATTCCCAGTTAGGATGTGTACAAACAGGTACACACTGTGAGCACTCGTGTGATTCAAACCTACAGTAACATGAGATGAATACTCTGTGTAATAAAATATGTTGTTTTGTGTCCACTAAGAGGTCTAGTACTTATCCAAGAAGACCTGCTGTATTTTCCTGTGCAACCATCTGTTTAGAAAAGAGATTATACATAAGAAATTAATAGAATATAAAATATGTATAAATATATGAATTTGCATATGCACGTGCACATAAATATGTATGTGTGCACATATCTGAACTAATCAATGCATAACTACAGAACTTAATAAAAGCAAAAAAATCTTTTGCTGTTAAATTCATGGACAAATTTCAAGCGTTCAACAGCATAGTCCTTCTGTATTACCACCTATGCCTACCCTGAAGTGTGACCTACAGACAGCCTGCCCTATAGAACGCAGACATAAACCACGTCAGGGCTCAGGGAAGCTCTTGTGTCAGGGCTGTCTAAGTACTCTCAGAAAGACTGCATTTTTCAAAGAAACTTAAAGCCATATATAGACTAAAACCAAGAACTGGAGGCTGGATATGAGTGAAGATGCTTAAAATGGGACTTTGGTGGACTTTGTGCAGTATTGACCTGCTCATGGGTAATGCAGCTCACCTCTAGCTGTGAAGTGCTGGCAGTGGTGGGCTTTGTGGCCTCTGTAGTTTTTCACAACATGTTAGTTTTCTTGAAAATCTCTGCTTACTTTTCAGCTTTCTGCATCTGCTTATGTTAACATGCAGTTACAGCATCTGGCCCACGTGTAATCCCAAAACTGGGAAGAACTGCTGCATGTGGAGGTGCTCTTGTTGTGCACCAACCCATATCAGCTGCACAGGACATGTCTCAAAATGTCACCGAGGCCATTTCATCTTTAAAATGTGTTTGTAAGCATCCTGCTTTCCTGGAGAGTATATTGACATCCAAACCTTTGGTTGGTGGCCTTGGGGAGGGGGGTAGGAAGGTGAGGCTGTCTTTCATCTCCCCTTTTGAAGCTGTGCTGCTGTGCAGAGAGGAATGTCAGACTACTCCACTGACCTTTCTAGCTTGTCCTTTCAAATCAGGATCCTGACTGAGGGGAAGTAACCAGACCAGCCACTTTCAGATGCCCAAGTGGTGGGTCGCTGTCTCTCCAGGCTCCCCGAGTTGCCCAGCCTGCCCTTGTCTGAGGAGCTGGGGGCCTGGGTAGGCAGGAGGGGTGAGTGAACTGATTGCATCCACCTATTTTGGTTTTGCAAGGGATTATTAGCACAGAGCACAGCAGTATTGGAGGAGGGTGTTACTGTGAAGGCACACAGGACAGATTGGCAGAGTTCATTTTCTAATAATGGTTCCATCTTAAGCAATCATCATCCCTTCCTCTATTTCCTTCCACGGCAGCCCTTCTTTTCACTCGTATTTGTGCTGGTTTATTTTTCAAATAGAAGCAAATCCTCTATCCAGGTTTCAAGAAGAGACAGTGTCAGGAGAAGTGAGGGTGTGGGGGGAAAAATTAACAATAGGAAGAGAAGGTAGGAGGAGACTCCCCAAACTCTCCTAAACCACACTGCTGCTGAACGTAGAGCTATTGCCAGAGGGTGCCATTAACTGTTTCCCTCAGGATAGCAAATGTCTTCTCAATTCTCCAGTTAGCTCTTTCCATCATTTGGGGTTTTTTGGATGCTGCTCCTTGCCTTTTCTTCCCTTCTCTGTCATTCTGTCAAGCTCTTTTTGTACCCTCTGCTCACAGGTGTGTTTTATGCTCACGTCACCAAGGATATCGGATTGTTCCTGCCATTCTGTGACTTCTTGGTTTATTATATCAGCTGAAGGAGTCCTCTCCTGCATTTCTTTCTTCCTAGTAGAGATTATTCCTTCGTTGTGGGCTGTTTGGATGTGGTCTCTGATACACTCAATGCTGTTGGGTGTTTAAGGGCCACCTGTTGATGCTGTCTGTTGACCAAGCTGTCACCAGCCTCCACCTCCTCCAGTCTGAATGGCTGTGGGTGAGGCAAGATAAGCAGAATGTACAATGTGTTAGGAGGAGATTTATAGCATATTTGACAGCATTACCCTGTTGATGGCTGCCAAGAATGTGATTGGCATCATTTTCTTGGGTATTTCTCTGATCTCAGATGTAAATGTGATATGTGTTCAGGCAAGCACATGTTTCAGAAGAATTTTAAAGAAAAATTTGTTCCACAAATAACTGTATTACAAGTATTTACTCTGCTGAATTGAACTCCAGCCCTCTTCATAATTTCTCTTTATTTAAGGTGAGTCATCATGGTGTCATCTTTACTAGTGCAGCTATTTATGGGAATTGGATATTAAAAATCCCAACTGTGAACATTCAAGAAATTTACTTCCATGTTCTTGTTTAGGAAATGAAAGAGAAACCAGGTAAGAGTCAACTATATAATTGTGGGTTAAAATAGCCCACCTGTGTTATAACCTGTAGTTAGGAACACTAGAGTAGTGGGTTGGGGTTTTCTTTTTTTAGTTCTAACACATGGTACTGAGATCTACTCATCTGCTGACCCATTTGGAACTAAACATCTTCCCCCCACCCCCCAACCTGCTTTTATAAAGAACATCTCCACATTGTGCTTCCTTAGTGTCAAATTTTCCAGATGTGTCCTCACAGGTATATAACACCGTAAGTCCAGCTAATTCCTAACTGTAGGGTGTACTTATACTCTTGGGTAGTGCTTTCAACTTTTAAAAAGGAACTTTTTGAAGGAAGCAAAGGGAGCAAAGTACATTGGTAGGAATTACATCTCTGTGTTTATAAAAAACCCTTACCCTTGCATATTGTGGCATCAAATATACACACATTCCGTGTTTGCAAAGTTTCATACATGCTTCATCTAGGCAAATTTCTATACTCTCTCTTGATGTAAGATAGAATATTTTCTTAGTTTAAGTAAATATATAATATATTAGTGTCCATCATTGCTCGTGTAACTGAAGAAGGTATGAACTGCCTCACCCCTATGTGTTCTCTAGCAACACAAAAGCATTAAGAAAAAATACTTAGAGAGAAAGAAAAAAAAAAAAGGGATTAAAATAAAATATGTTTTCTTCTATGCTGAGCATGCATGGCAGTAAAAAAGCCAGTTAAGAAACAGTGCCAAGGAAAATGGTGTCCTGAGCTCTTTTGCTACCATGTGTCCAGGTGAAAAAATACTTTATTTTCTGGCATGAGGTCAGCTTCATTATTTGCTTTCTCCGAGTGAGAAATTGGCTGTAGAAATATCAGTGTGCTTGGCAGAACAGAGTCAAAGGAGCACAAAGAGCAGGGTGACAAAGTAGCGTACTGCCCCTGGACTAAGTAACACGTCACACAGGGCTGCATGACAGCGTATAAAAAGGAAGTGCAAGAACTGCAGGGAGAAAAGGATTTTTCACAGGACTAAGGGTCCAGTGCCTCTAAGCTTTTGTTAAACAACAATAATATGATGAAGAGAAAGATACAGAAGCAGGTAGTACTGAAAGTTCAAGGATTGCTTAACTCCAGAGCTGTCCCATCAGATAACAAGATAAGAGGGAATAATATCAAGGTCTGGAAAAGCAAAGTTAGGGAATAGGGGAGAGGGGAGACAGACAAATGTGGATGACATCTTGCAGCCTGAGAAGAGACAAAAAAATTATTGGAGCTTCCCAGTTAGTCACCAAGACAACAGCATTGGATTTGAAGCTGCCTGTAATAATTTATGACTACTCTGTCTTGGTTGGATTATTGTGTTGCTTTGCTTGCTTGTGTTGGATTCATTGGCTTGGCAAGAGCTTCAGCAGAAACACAAGGTAGAGGGAGAAGAAAGAAGGAACTTGAAGGAGGTATTTGAGGAAGCTCAGATCTAGAAAAGGGTGCTATAAAAATAATGGTGAATTTGAAAAGGGTTATCTTCTGCTCTTACTGTTTTGAACATCTGTTGTGTTATGATTTTTTCTCAGTGGTTTGAGAGACACATGAATAGCAGTGACAATGAAATCCCATGTTGCTAGAGAAGGACCTTCTGGTCCCTGTATCCACCACTGACCTCAAGATCCTTAAAACAAAGGCCCAAAGTGTGCCAGGCCCCAACGTGCAGCTGGAAGGAGAATCACGGTGTTTGCACCCCTGGAGGGCAGAGGGCAGGCCCAGAGCTTGGAGAGGTGGGAGGCATTAGAGAAGCTGAGGTGGGTCCCTGTCACAGTAGTGTGGTATGTTTTGAACAAAGGAATGATGACGATAATGGGGAAGCAGAAAAGAGCTTCCTGGAAACAACAGTTCAAGAAGTAACCTAGCAGGGGCACAGCAGAGGTGGCCTAGCATCAGGCAGGAAGCTGCACTAAGCACTTCAGTTGGTTGGAGGACAGAGAGATGAAGACCGGCTGTGGAGGAGGGTGCCCTTTCACAGCAGGCAAACAACTGAGCGACAAAAATCCTGTCAGTCCATTCCTGCTGGGACACCCCCATCTGGTAGATGCAAAGGTGGCAAACTGCAGACACAAGCAAATTGCTCACCATATGTTCTCATTTCCTTTGGATGCAGTGTGTGGCAAAATGCAGAAGAACCCATTGTACATCATGCAAACCAAATGCAGCGTTATGGCACTGGACCTGCTAGGCTTGCTTTTTCAAAAGCCAAAGGTTTCACTGGGGCTTGGCTGTCCTGCAGCCTTCTATTTCTGGGATGCCTCAGAGGTATATTAAAATCTCCAAGCAACAATAGTAAGAGAGCATTAATGATGGCAGTAAAAACTCTTTTGCACCTCTGAAATGGATGCTAGAATTCAACTGAACATGAAAAAACAGCGGAGGATCTGTTTGTTCTGCTCCACCTATAAACTTACTCAGCTTCATCACTAAAATAACTACATTTCCACCCAAGCATTTAAAA
This sequence comes from Chloroceryle amazona, assembly GCA_027560015.1. Lineage (NCBI taxonomy): Eukaryota > Metazoa > Chordata > Aves > Coraciiformes > Cerylidae > Chloroceryle > Chloroceryle amazona. The sequence continues at coordinate 137,265 of JANHFX010009859.1, read as the reverse complement.
AAACCAACCAGACACCATTGATTCGCCTCACTGCATGCCCAAGTTTTATGGCTTCAGTAAAGTGACAAATGTGAGGAAGGAGCCGTTTGGTATGTGCCGTGTTTTGCACATTGTGCTGGTGTTATTACTTCTAACATTTTAAGTTGATGAGGTAGAAGACATCCTGTCTCTACAAAGGACCAGTTCAGCATGGGGGTGTCTGAACAGTTGAAATCAGTACACAACCCACACAATTGTATTTGTGGAAATAATTTAGTATTGTAGCCTAACTGAGTTGCACCATCCATTTATATGCCTGTATTTTGCTTGCCTTGTAGCTTTCCCTTTCAAAGATACTATGGCAGACCTTTCCTCTTGAGGTTGGGGCCAGCTTAGAATGCTACTTTAAGGATTACAATAAATAAACTTGCAAAAAACATAAGAGAAAGAAATGGCAACGGTGAACCATTCATCATTTTTCCTTCACTTCTTTTTTCTCCCTGCAGCTATTTCAGTAGCCCTTTATGAACCCCAAATGTTCTTTACTCTTCTGTGGCAAGCACTTTGTGAATTGTTTATTAGCTTGGAAAACTGTTTCTGTCTCCCAGGACAGGCGTCAGTAGGAGATATCTGGGACGAGTACTCTGTGAAGAAAGTGCCTTTATGCCTTAGGAACCAATGAACTATTCCAAATGATCCAGTGCTATGAACCATGCTGAACTGAAGACCAGCAAGTGTTACCTTCCATCTTTTCTAGTGACTTTAGTGTTGTCTTCATTATCATCTTCTGTTCTCCCTTGCCAATTCACTCAGCAGTTTGCCTCCTGTGCTACATACCAGCTGACAGATGTATCCTTTTCATTTCACATAGTCTTAAAGCCTTGGGCACTGCTTTCTGGAGATATTTATACAGCTCTGGGACCCAGTTGCTGGAAAAGTAGTTTGTACTGAATATTTGTTACATGTTCTACAAGTTCCCACACACTCTTACTTTGCATAGACTAAAACAACAACAACAACAAATAAAGAGATGCTGATGCTTTGTATGTATTTTGTATGAAACTTAAACAGTGCACCTTGCTATATTCTGACAGTGTTTCAAAGGTTTTTCTCCATGACAGTGTGAATTACATGAGAAACAATTCTCATACATGTCACAATGCCTTCAAAAACCTGTCTAACACCAAGTTTCTTCATTTCCTACAAGAAAGTTGGAGAATGTCTTCTTCTGGCAAATCCCAAGATATCTCTGTGTGCTCATCTCAAACACTGGAAGAGGAAGGTCATCTGCAACAAAAGACACTGCTGAGTCTGTTCCCCCGCAGTGGCCAGTAAGAGCAGCCAGTCATGTGCTCATTCTGCTGATGTATTTTTTTTCCTCTTATTTTAATCGATATGGGACAAAATGTGGAACTGGTATAAAGTTCACTTGTTTTTAATTTGAAATTATCTCTTTTCCTTTGTGTGTATTTTGTTTTCAGCACACCTTTATAGATACATTGGCTGCCTGTTGAATAACCAACACCTGGTTCTGCCAGAGGAAGGCAGCAGAATCTGAAAGCTCCTTTGCCGAGTGTTTTCCTGCTGTTCTCTCCTTTAGATGAGCCATGAAGAAAAAGTGATAAACACAGAATATATAAAAAATGCCACAGCAGAACCCTTAAGGTAAAACAGCTGGCCTTTGCTTCAGTTTCTAGGGCAGCTTTTTAATAAACATTAGTCATGGTGATTATGGAACATTTTATCAAAGATACATCATTTCCAGCATTATTCCATTTTTGAGTCCATATTAACATAATAACTTGCATTATTAGTATAATTTGAGATGCTTTAAGGACACGGCTGGAGAATAAGAAGCTCAGGCTGGAAAGCGTCTGATTGCCAGTTGCTCGTCTTGCTTGCCAGGGCCAATTAACAAATTTCTTCCATTTTTGCCTTTGTTTGACTTATCAAAATACAAATGCACTGCAGCCTTTCAGAATCACTTAGGCTCCTTGTTCAGGCTTTAGAGGCACATAGCAGCACGAAGCACATTCATGCAGATTAAGTGCTCTTTGGAGTATTAGAAACCACTTAATCTGTATAAATATGCTTCAGGTTGCTCAGCTTTTACAACACCTTGAGAAGGAACTGCAGTGCTTCAGAAAAGCATGTGATGCATTATTTAAGAGAAGATATATAATCCATGATAAATTTATCTTCCAAGTGACTGTTGTCAGAATCACAGTTTATATTTTTACCTTTTGTACTTCCTTGCACCGTTGATGCAAGTGACAAAGGGATTTTCCTATTATATACACTATTACTTTCAAAATTCTGGTTTTATCACTGTTGATTTAGAAGATGTGCATGAGAAATATGTAAGTATTGAGCAATTTTACTCTACAAGTTCCTGCAGCAAGAAGGATTTACACTTTTGAACATAAAAAGGTAAAGAGCATTTATTTTCTCACCTAGTTATATATGTTAGCCCATGCCTGAAAAAGCATGCCTTTTTAGTTTCCATTGACTATAATTTTCATTTGCAGTAAAGTGGAAAAGAATGAGATATGATTCTAGTGGACTAAGAACATCATACTGGGTTGTTAGCTATTTTGCTTTTGGGGTTTACAGTGTCATTTAGTCCAATAACTCTTCATAGTATAGTTTAATTATTGCCAAAAATAGAAAGCATGGCTGCATTGCACAGCTCTCCCAGAGGATGTCTTACGTATCCTGAGATAAATTTAAGCTCTATATTTAATATACTTGCAACTGTAACTGTGGCGTGTTCAGAAATCCCTTGCTATTCAAATGCAGCCATTTGTAAGCAGGCAGTGACATGGACAAGAGAGGGTTCATCCTAAACTGCTGACCCCAAAGAAGTAAACAAGACTTTTGGAGACTGGATGCCTTCTGAAGAACACAATTCAATATACTGAATTCTAATTTTAGTGACAGTTTTGGAATTTTAGCAACAATAAACACCTATTATGGGAAAAGCCCACACTCTGCCGTCCATCTGGAAGGATGATTCAGTAAATGCCACCCTTTCCTAATTGTATTTCTGGCCCCATGGGCTGAAGTGCAGCAGCCATCCAGGTGTGGTCAGTCGGTGTGAGCTGCCCTTCACCAGTGAGATCCTCCATTTGTGGAGGACGCACCGCTGCAAGCGGACGCGTCGAGGCTCAGCACTCCCTGAGGTTCTCCAGCCTGGGCAGTAATGGCCCTGAACGATGACTTCCCTGCCCCTGTGATTGTAACCTCACTGTGGTTTTAGCAGCTGCTGGCAGGGCTGTTGTGTTTCCCGTCCTGATACATGTGACAGAGGTGGTGGGATCAGGGGAAGACTTGCATGTTAGGGGAGGCTGAAGGCTCCTTTGAAAGACACTAAATAGCACAAATGCGACTTGCAAAGGGCAGAACGTGGACCGTTTGCTGGGTGCAGAGTTGAATTTTAGCCTTCCTTTGCTCCTTTCACATAAAATAACTATGGTTTGTGACCTTAGTTGGGAATAGAACAGTTGTGTCTCTGCTCTGGGTCGTTTCATTGTCCCTGTAACAAAGTTCTTTGTTTTACAGAGATTGGTGTATTTACAATTATTTTTTAATTTTATTTTTGGTAAGAATTCCAAATGCTCTTTTTTGTAAAACTAAATTTTAAAAAATTACAAAGAAACTTTGGTAATTCTGATCTGTTGCTGCGATAAGCACTATCCAACCGGAATAAAGTGGGTCAATAAGGCTTCCCAAATAAATCCGAAACATATTTTTTATGAAAAAGGAGGTAGTTAAGGTAGTTCTCCTAAATTTAATTCAACCTGAGATTCAAGTTGCTTTGTTTATGAATTACAGAAAAAATACTGATGTTTTTTCACTCTAGGCTCAGACTTATTTCCCTGGGTTACAGTCAGTGCAAAGACTGAAATATTATATGACCCCTATTGCACAGAGGTCCTTTGCCACAAACTCATTGCAGGAATGGGCTTTAATATTTTTTTGTATTGGATTTTACCGTTGGTTTTATCATTCTTGATCTCTGTAAATGTGCTTTATTGTCTGGATCATTTAATTTTGTTAGGCAAACGTGCTTCATTTTTTAATGATAAAATGTTAGCATGCTCTTCAATAATAACTGTTTTTCCTTTCAGAGCAACTGATGCATAAAGTCTAATCTTTTGTAGCTGAAGGAAGATGTTCTTTAAGAATTGATTTAGGGTCTGCCTTTGTCTTACTAATTTTTAATTACATGCAGTCAGACCTGATTAATCTGAATTAGTATGCAAAGCCTCTTTTTAGAACTAAATAAAATCAGATTAACAAGTAAAGGATACATACAAGGATGTGTTATAAGGTTGGTTAAAAGTGAAATCCTTCTTGTTCTTAAACATACAGACATTTCTGTCTGAACAGTTTATGTCTTCTAATTAGCTACATAGCTTTGCTGTGTTACAGAGCTTAGATTCCTTTTGACTCTTGAGTGAAAAATCTAGGCATCGTAATAATATTACTCAATAAAATGCCTTTGTAGGATTTTATAACTGAAACTGGGCTTAACAAGATCAGTTCAGCCAATGCCTTTATGAACGCAAGAGTGTTTAAAGAGGTGGCACTATGCTGCAATTCCAGAAGTCACTTTGCTTTTAACCAGTGGCTAATGCAACCTGATATGAAAGAAGAGCAGCTGCAACACGGGGGAAGCCCTGCTGCTTCCCTGCAGGCTGCTTCCCTGCAAGCTCTCCTCTCTTGCTCCTGGATGCCTACTTCTTTTGTACTGGCTTTGGTGGTGCCTGTTGGAGCACAGCACAGAAACTCAGCTAACTAACAGGGCATAAAATAACCTGGCAAAAGAGGGAATATGGACGGGTGGTTTTTTTGCCAGTAGAACAAGCTGAATGAGTTTACCTAGGGGACAGCCAAGTGTTGAAGTTGATGAGATGGAGGGGAGAGGGTAAATGTGTTGGGGGGAGGCAGCAAGAAGGGAAGTGTAAGAAAGAAAAGGGAAGAGGGGGAAAAATCTGCCTTTTAGACACTGTGGGACATTTGTCAGCTCAGTCGTAATGTGGGACTGTGCCCTAAGGAGGCCAAAGTCAAGTCTGCATCTCAGCAATGTGCTGGAATAGCCTGGCTAGGTCACAGGAGCAGCCTCACTGAAGTCAGATGGATTTAGCTATGTGCTTTAAGCAGAGATAGATTCGACAATCCATGGTGGGCATCTGATCAGAATGTCTCCTGACTGTTCCCCATCATCGCCTCTCCACAGTCCCTTGGTAGGACCATGCAGCTGTCCTGGGTTTTGGCTAAGAAAAGCAAACATACTCCACTCTGGGCAGAGGCCACAGGTCTGCAGAAACCTCCTTAGATACAATTACCTTTTTACATCGGTTGCAGCCTGTTGTATTGTCACTACACAACTATTTCTATTTGTTAAAAGAGAAATACACAGTACCATAACTCGGCATCTTATCCCTATGTCTCAGCTTTGCTTCTAAAACAAAACATGGCATGTTACCCTGTTAGCATTAGGTTAGAAAGTAAAAATAAAAAGCTTCTCAAATACAATGGAAAAAGCTACTCTAGCAGGACATTGGTTGTTTTAATTTGAAATCATAAATACACATCCAGTAGAGTACAATAAAGGCTTTATACTTGACTAATCCATGCCCTATTTATACTACAGTTTGCCGTGATGTATTTCCGTACTGTGTACAATAAAATACAAATGACTGAAATTCATCAAGAAGGGATTAATTGGCATGTAATAGGGGATCTGGCTACTATACTGGCAAGCTGCCAAAATGCAAGAAGAAAGAAGCTTGTGGAGAAGGGGTTGTAAAACTACATGTGAGTGCCAAAAGCCAGCAACTGTAGGAATAAGTCTATCTGGAAGCTGAGTTCAACTCTGTGACTTGGCTTATATCAAAGAACAGCAGCAACATTATGATATTCCCAACATGAAATGATTTCTATGGGCAGTTCATATATTTCATTTTATTTAGTCTTAAACTGAATTGCCTGAGCAGACAGGTGGAGATTTTGATATGGTTGGCTGGAAACTGTAGGAAGCCAGATGAGCAGAAACCACAAGCACGCTGGCATGCTGACCACATATCTTCAGGTTGAAAGGCCAAACACTGCAAATCCTTGGCTTTCTGACTGGACACTTAGCTGGGGCCTAAGTCAGGAAAAGTCATTACGCTTTTCTTTTCTTTCTTTTTTTTTTTTTTTTTAATTTTCCTGTTTCTTATGACTGTATTCCCCATTCATTGCTTGTACTGCTGTAGATTTTCAACAATGGTCACATTATTGGTCAAAGCCAGACTCTCTTTCCCTCCCCCATCAAAATATTACAAACAGAAAGGCTGTACAGTTTCTTTAAAATCTGCTGTTGCACTTATGAACTTTAGCTGTCAGGCACTTAAATACAATGATTTTCAGGAAGGAATATAAATCTGGCCATTTCAGTGCTATTCTGCTCGCCCTTAATTCTCTTCCTTCATTCTGGATAAATAAAAAGATTAATTCCCACACATTCCTGAAGCTCTGCTTGGCTCTAAATTAGATCAAGTTGGGAGTTTTGCTCATTACAGCTCTTCTTCCCTGCTGGCAGAAAGAGTCTTAGCTTTGTCACTTGTCTTCTGCCTGTCCTCCCGTCCTTACAATTGAATTGTAAATCCCACATGACCATCATTCAAACAAAGAACAGGCTATTGGGACTTTTAAACAAGTTTCTTACTGTAAAATATGTACAAATAAATGCACATTACTTCCAGACAAACCCTTACACTGCTAATCAAGTTTTAGATGCATAGAAAATAATGCACTTGAAAATACGGTGGAGCATAAATTTTAAATATCTGCTTATCTCATTAGAACAGCATTTCACCATTTCAGTGTGCCAGTATCACATCAGTTTTGTGGGTCCTCCCCTTCAAGAAGAATTACTGCCTGTCCTTATGCAGGCATAGTCTGTGACAACAGTTCCTGCAATGTTTTTAATACATAGGTATATACATTTCAGATACATTAAAAGCTATGAATCATCTGTCTCATAAACTTGACCATGCTGTTGTCAGAACCTATAAAAGCAATGTGACAGGGAGAACATCTACCCAGCAGCTATTGTGAAGACAATCAACCATGAACTGTCTTCATGCCCTCAGCTGGAAAGCTGCCCCTCGAAGCCAGAGGGAAAACACACATGCAGGAAGCCAAATGTTTGACAGTTTTGATTTTTCAATAACCAGGAATATCTGTGTTCATAGCAGAGGTCTTTGAAAACACCTTGTCAGTCCCACCTTCCTGCTTATATTGAAGGAGCTCAAGGCTGAGCAATTTTGCTGACTACAGCACCAGCAAGACTGACCAATATGATACTGTCTAGAAGCATCGCTGCATTATGAAGCTTACAACCTTTCTAATACCTTCCTGAAAATCCGTGCAGACTCCTGAGGTATGTACAGTTTGCTCCTCTATGTGGGCACACACGCAGGAGGTCTCCTTCCTGATTGTCATTCTAGATGGCTGCAGACAAGCATCGCTCAAAGGATTTTTCAATAGCTGAATATGTTCATACTCTACTCAGTGAAGTCAGGTTGATATTGCTGATTTTTTTTGTTGTAAAGCCAAATGGCAAAGTCAAGTGGCAAATGATGGCAGGAAGTTCCAGAAAGTTCACCAGAAAAAAACCAACAACCTATCTTACGCCTTTTTAAGAGATTGTTCTTATGCATTTTTTTTTTAGAAAGGTGCTAAAATACCAGGACTGGTCAACACAAAGTGGCCAGGCCACATGACAAACTGGCTTACAAAACTAAGCAATTAGTCCTGTGAACAAGGAGCCAAGGAAATTATCTTAGCACTTTTCTATCTCTTTTATCCCCCTGTAAAAGCGCTAAGATGATTTGAGTGGCTCCTGTGGATACAGGGGTTTTGATTATCACTGGATCAGTCAGACCATGTTCATTTTATCATCCACAAAAACTGTAGGAACAGTAATAAAATAACTCCCAAAGCAACTTTGGGAATACATACAAAGCCTACTTAAAATTAAACAAAACAAAACAAAACCAACCCAACCAAACCAAACCAAAAGAGTAAAAACAACACTGAGTTTAGCTTCTAGAAAGTAAGACTTCTGTCTACTATGAAATTATGTGAAATTTTCTGTGATTCTGTGTGATAAGGTTTATGACCATGTGCTTGCTAATATGTCCTGCTATATTTTCACAGCTGAACTGAATTTCCCCAAAGAAATTTGGTTTTAGGTGAAATTGGTTTTATACAGAAAAGCATTTACAGATGAGAACAAGAAAGTGTGCTTATCTTGCTATTCTTCTTGAACTAGCAAGCTCATTAAAGACATTGAAAAACAGTTGAATACATGCTTGACCTCAAGCCCTTATTTGGGCTTGACTTCAATGATAAGCGAGTTCTCATTTGATTTACAGCATAGGTTGAAGCCTTTTCAAAAGGGAAGAGAAATTTACATAATGCAGATTTGTCTGAAATTCAGATAAGACACAGAGAGGTGAGATGTTACAACATGTTGATATATAGTACATGTTTTCTTCTTCAAAACTGTCACCTGTCAACCCCTGCTTCCTGGTTACCATATTCAAAGACATGGGCAAGTTCAGAAAGGAATCTTTTTCATTTCCTAAATTTCAAGAACTTCAGTTTTACCTAAATACGAGACACAAAAGCTGTCTGAAAGAGAAGAAATTATTTGTTTAAACTAAGACATAACTGTAATAAACATTTGTCTAGTATAGAGGCTCTTCTGAAAGTGAAAAATGTATAGCTAATGTAACCCTCGTAAAGGCAGACAGGGTGTAAAGGGCAAACTTCTGATGAGATCTACTCAGCCATGCTTGTGTTTCCTTAGCTCAGCACTGGAAGTCCACTTGCTTCTATTGAAAAACAGCTTGAACAAAACACTAATGAATATACATAGACACAACAAATCCTGTACTGGCAGAGGAACGGATTTTATGACCTAATGGGTCTTTTCTCTCTCCAAAGGCTATAATTCTCTGAAAAATTAATGCCTTTGCATGGAAATGTGGGTATCTACTGCACAAACCACTATTATTTTGCAGAATGATGTGAGCTGGTTATACCATGTAGAGCTCACCTACACTTTGATAAAGGTAGAAAATAAACAGATAATCAAGCTATTAACAATAAAGACCTCAGGAGCATAAATGATTATATTTTTTTTTAACTACATTAAACAATTACCCCATTTCTAGGCAACCCAGCCTGCTGCCTGAATAGTTTTGTGTTTTCCATAATCCCACTAAAGTCTTACACAGCCTTGCTGAATTTAATTTCCTCAGTTTCCTATTTGTACCCCAGTGCTTTCTCAAATTAACCATTATTCTAGTGATGTTGAATCATACAGAACCTTTTGATTAAAGTGCTACCAAACACAAGGAACCTTCAATACAGATGAGGTTTCCACAGGGATCAAACCAGCCTCATCTGCTTCTTTATGCCAAATTAGCAAAACCATGTGACATGGCACACATTCCTCCCAGCTTTGGCAATCCCGAACACTGTTTAAACAAGAAGATACTTTGGCACTGCATATAATTCCCAGAAGTACAAAGAAGAAAATTTCAGAGGGGTATGACTCAACAAACAGCCTTAAATAAAAAAAGATCTACTTTCATTTCCTGTTGGAATCAGTAGCAAAATAAATTCCCCTTTTTTTTTTTTGACCAGCATCAAATTAGCTCTTTCCAATGTGAGCCAAACTCAGCTGCTGTTCATTTGTTACTTTGTGCTTTAGGCTAGGCTATGCAATTAATTTTTACTAAGATCTGTTGAATAATTTCACTGAAGCCCACTAATTTTTACCAAAGCCCTCTGGATAATTTTATTCAGGTCTGCTCAGCAGGAAGCTGTTCTGGCTCCAGCTCTGATGGTCTAGCCAAACGCTGGATGCTGCCCTTGTATCTGGGAACAGTTGCAGTGTGCTGCAAGGGCTTCCGAAGAGATCAGGGTGGGTTACAGATACAGTAGCAGGAATGTGCCTGTGATCTGGGTGAGGGCTGCTCAAAACTGCTTTTACTCCTAATCCACCTGGCATCTTTGAGCTGATGCAGTGTGTGTTTTATTCATTATTCCATGTTGGTGTAATTTCATCAAGTTTACAGCATTCCTTTTATTTATAGTATTGCTAAGGAGGGAAGGCACAGGTCCTATACTCAGGAGTTTTTTTACTAAATTTGAGCTCACTATCTGCTGTTTGTGACAGTTTATCTGACAACTTCTTTGTATGCAATGATTATATTATTTGTGAATGCATTTTGTCCTCCTTTTCCGTAACAGGTTAAATGGTAGATATTTCAGTGACTTGACTTAATGAGGTCTCTACTAACCTAGTAAACAGTTTGCTAATTCCTATGGATGAAACAAAAGATGAACACAGAAAGTAAGAGATTTTTTTTTTCTTCTTTTTCATGTGAATAATGTTTTACTAAAATTGTTGAGAAATTGTATGTATCTGTGGAGAATAAAGGTGACTGAGTCATCCCCTTTAAAGCCATGTATCTAAATGTCATTCTGAAATCCATAGGAGCTGGAGGTACTTCAGGGACAGAAGATCAATCCTTTCTTAAGTATGAAAACCTCAGAAAAGATTTCAATTGTCCAGAACATCTACTTTTGCCTCAAACTATTGCTTGACATATTGATGTGTGTGTTTTCTATACGCTCCCTTAAACGGACTGAGGAATTGGGTGATGCAGCCTTTGCTGCAGAAAGCACACGCTCCTTTTTTAGTGTCAGGATAAATTGTTTCCAAAAGAACTCCACATTACTTAGGAGGTATTATACCCCTAGTGCTGTGGATATCAGAAATCTCTGTGTGGGACTGGTTTTTTTCTTGTCCCCCTTCATATTTTACAGACCCTGCAATCAGTGTTGTCCTCCACCTGTAAATAAGGAGTTCAGAGGAATTAAGGAGTTTGGAAGTTAAGGATTTCTGTTGTTTACATACCAGCTGAATCCACAAAGCCATTTAAACACTTGCCTCCCATTGATTTTTATGAAGCGCTGTCTCCTAAATGCTTTTGTGGATACAGCAAGCCATATTTGACTCTTATCTGCTGCTGTTCTTTCCCATGAGCACCAGTCATACGGCCAGGAGCAGTCTGAGGAATACCAAGAAGCATTACAAAGCCCTGGGAGCAGTGATAAGGGATTCTGGAGCACAGGCAGTTTTTTCATCAGTCCTCTTGGTCAAAGGGAAGGGGTTTGAGAGAGCCAGTTGAATCTGGTGAATCAACAAATGGTTATGAGAGTGATGCCACAGCCACGGGATTGACTACTCAGACCATGGGACTCACCTTGAGAAACCTGGTCTACTGGGGGCTGATGGGGTTCATCCATCAGAGAAGGGGAAAAGCATCTTCAGTCATAGGCTTGCCAAGATGGTGAAGAGGGCTTTAAAGTAAAGTTGCTGGAGGAGAGGAATGTAAACACGTGCCACTCCTACCACCTTGATTCCCTTGCAATGAATAGGTGCCCAGAGCCTGGAGAGAGATCTCAGGTCAGCAGGAGAGCACCTGAAGAGAAGCATAAAGGAATTTCTGCCACTCCAGCCCATAAGTCGGCTTCATCAAGGGCCCAACTTAAATGTCTCTATGCAAAAGCACATAGCATGGGAAACAAACAAGAGGAGTTAAGAGACAGGCACACACCAGTGGGGCTATGATCTTACTGGCATCATGGAGATGTGGTGGGATGGATCCTGTGACTGGAGTGTTGCAATGGAAGGATACAGGCTCCTTAGGAAGGACAGGCAGGTGAGATGAAGAGAGGCTGTTGGCCTCTATGTCAGTGACCACATGGAGCTCTGCCTGGGGATGGATGAGGACCTGACTAAGAACTTATGGGTCAGGATTAAAGAGAGGGCAGGGACATGTGACATTATAGTGGGGTTCTGCTAAAGGCCACCCGACCAGGAAGACCAAGTGGTTGAGGCCCTCTATAAACACATTGGAGCAGCCTCATGTTCACAAGCTCTAGTCCTTCAACCAGTGGACTTCAACCACCTTGATATCTGTTGGAGGTACAACACATCAGGTCATAAGCAATCCAGAAGGTTCCTGGAATGCATGGTGGTAACTACCTTCTCTAAGTGATAAAGGAGCTAACAAGGAGAGGTGTTATGCTGGACCTTGTCCTCACTAACAAGGAGGGGCTGGTGGGGCATATGAAGCTCAAGGGCACAGTGACCATGAAATGGTGGAGTTCAAGATCCTTAGGGCAGTGAGGAGGGTGTGCAGCAAACTCATGACCTGAACTTCAAGAGAACCATTTTATGATTCTCTGACATTTTCTTCTCTTTCTGGAGATGGATATTCCTTCAAAATCCAGTGTTGTCACTCTAATGTATGCTTTTTGATCAGTACTTGAAAACTTATTGTATTTTACTGCTGTGCTCAGAAACATAATTACATGCTTTATAAAGTATAATCAATATTAGCACACTAAGGTAGAGAACAATCTAGATCTCTTAATTTGCCTGCTTTCCATATTAATACATTTTTCAATATGTTAGGAAACATTAGCAATTAAATACCATCATGACTTAGGGAGGTGGGAGCAGCCTGGGTCAGGTGTTCCAGCTTCTCTTGTGCTTTCTTAGAAATATAAAGCTACCTCGAATGGTGTTTATCTGACCCATCAGAATAATTTTACATCTGCTTTCAATAGCCGGGGCAGTGCAGAACAGCCAGAGCATGCTGGCTCATTAATTTTAACTAGAGACTGGGTCCAAAGATTGTTTAATACCTTTGGACTACAGCTTTCTCCATCTCCTCAGAATTATGATTAATGCAGCTGGCAGTGCCATGTCTAGAGTGCCAGTCTTCTGACTAACAATTCTCGTAACCACGTTAAAACAAAGCAATGCTTGCAGCTATGCAACAAGAAAAAATGTACCCCATCATCCTTTTATTTCCTTGCTGCACTTTATGGCCAGTTTGGTTTCACAAAGAAAATGCTCCATTTGTAGCAGACAGGGGAAATCATACCCTGTAGGCAGTGGTGGAGGGGGAGGTCTGCTCTGCTCTTGCCAACTTGCAGTAGTCCCCTGGGTGCAGTTACCACACCTATGAATCACTGAAGTAAGCTTCTATATTAGCCTCACCCTTAATATGCAAGAGCAGTGCACGGACAAACTTGCATGGAGATTCTCAGTGGCTGTTCCAAGGCTTTTTTAAGTATCTTGCAATATCCAAAGTCAATCTGGAGCTGGTATACCCTTAACTTCATACTTAAGATCAATGGGGAAACCCTAACATAAAAATGAGGAATGTGGAACACTATTAATCAAAAAAAATACTATGTTTAATGACACGTTACCTAAAATATATTGTCTACTGGTTTCAAAGTTAACACAAAAATATAACATGCAGGTTGCTCAGTCTGTGAAATAAGGTTCATGTCTAGAGATGTTCTGGTTGTTGCTGGAATACCATCAAACTCTCTTCTACCCATAAATATTAGTCTTTGGAATGATCCAGGGCAGGGCCAGCTATAAAAAATGCTGTTTGCTATTAACAAACTCAGTGCACTATCTAAACCAGATTAGGGAACTCTAGGAGTTGGCCATGAATACACAATTATATGATTTCAGCAGAGGCAATATCTGCTCTAATATTAAGAAGGCACCATGGGATTTAAGAACCTATCCTACTGGAAAGGAAAATCAGATTTCACATATATTAGACTCATGGTAAAGTGAAGTCAGCTGGTACCACTAATCATTAATCTGCATTACTGAGATACACATACATCCTGTACCCCAGGGCAAATCTTGAGTTATTTAAAAACAAAACCACACACTCACACACACAAAAACCGTAACAAAACCAAACTAAAACCATTTTTGCCAGTATTGGGCAGCCATGGAATGCCATAGTGTGTACGATCTCTGACGCTGCAAATCATACAAATATGTGATTACTCAACTCCTCCCTTATGACTAAAACTTACTACTTAAGAGTTACTTTTCAAAATGGGTCTTTTGTGTTCCTTCTCCCTTATCTGCTCTTACTAACTGAAAATTATCAGAAGTGCCAACCAGCCCACAGAAAGGATGAGGCAAAACATAAACGCTCCGAAGGCCAGACACCTCAGAGGCAGCAGCCGCCATCACCAGCCTCCCAAAGGGCCGGTGCCATCAACAGACCACTTTGTGTCAGCCCCACTGCTCCCAGCCTCACGCCTTCCTGTGGGGAAGGGAGGGAAGCTGTGCCCACAGGCAGCTGCTTTGAATAATGCCCATTTAAACTGTATTCCAGTTCTCGGGCTCTTCATTTACTGTCCTTCTCCCGCCTGTCCTGGTTTCCCTTAAAGCAAAGTGTCCGGGCCTGCAGCAGTGGGTGAGCCTTTAGCTCAAGGAAAGCACGGGGGAAATTGATGAGTACAGAAACCAGCACACAATGAAATCTTGTGAAACACACAATCCTACCTTTATGTATGCTCATTTAACCTGTTAAATGGGCTGTTAACAGGCCATAACTTCCAAGTGTCTCTGCATAGACCGGCCCTGGCAGCGCTACCTCCACAACACTTCTAGAAGGAGTGAGACAGCAAAGGGATTTGAAGCTCATTTGCAGCTGGGTTCTGGAACTATCAGTCTGGGAAGTACAAAAGTGGTTGTTTTCCTCTTACCAGTTGCCCCCTGTTAACAGAGCAGCGTACAATTGTCAGCTCCTGTGAACTGGTTCAACAGCTACAGGCTGAAAATTGGAGTCAAATGGAACACGAGAACACAATCTTTGACAACTGTGAAACGGCACGAATCTGCGTGTTCACTTTGGAGACCTTGCACCTTGTTACCTTTCTGTGGTGACAGACCATGAGGAAGAATGAAGAAGACATTTAGGAGAACATTAAAAAAAACCAACCAAACCATGGGCAGGAGAAGTAAACAAGGTTAGAGCAGAGAAAGTAGCTTGCTAAGCGGCGGTTACAGGTTGGAGGGACTCGCCATGCACTCCAGGAAGCTTTGCTTGGTGTTTGTAAAAACATACATAGGCTTCTTGAGCCACACTCCAATTTCTCTGTCTAGATGTTTGTGCCTCTGTTGTCCTTACATACCCCAGTTTATCAGATTTGTCTCATTTTCTTAGGAAAAAAGTGAAATAAAAACCTGAATCAAAAGAAAGTAGAACTTCCATCAGTACATAAAATGCTTCAGGCAGATTTTCTTGTGGAAAAATATTAAGGAATGAAAGGGAATGCATAAGTGAGCCTCTATGAACAACAATAAAATGTAGTGATGAAAAAGTACATGTAAAACAGAGCTGAGCCATCAGCAGAAAGCCCAGAGGTTGCTCCTGCAGCACACAAATGCCCAGTCTGACATTTGAATGCCCGAAGACATGTATCATTCGCTTCCTCAGCACACTCTAGGCAGTGTTCTTTAACAGTTACCATAATAAATGTTTTGAGCAAAGTGTCCTCCTATTTTCAATTGATATGCAAAATATTTCCTTACAGAAAATAAATAAAACAAGCATGAAGAAGTTTAAGCTCTTAAATTGTGACAATCCTTACAAGTAAAAATCTTGTCCAAGAGTCAGCTAAATGCAGTAAATTTATCTCCTAAAAAACTAAAACAAAACCCTAACAACTCTGAAACAAAAGGTATGATACAGAAAACAATGGTATAATTTATTATCATCATTATTATTATTACTTTGTATAACTTCATAAGGGACCCATCAACATCACAGCTGAACACCTTCACTGTACCAATCGATTAGTTGCTTCTCAAAACGTCCTTCCAGGTTGGTGTTGCTGATTTGGTTCCACAAATGAAGTTTAAGGTTGTAAGGGAGCATAGGAAGGTCCATTTCCCCTTTATGTTGCGTATCTGCATCAACAATCCTTTTAAAGGATGAGCAGAGAGAGAAAAAAAGAAGCATGAAGGGCAGACTATAACTAAAACCTTTAAACCCTGTCAAAGGTGAGAAACAGGTCAGGAGGCAACAGTGTCCAGGGTAAAAAGAAAGCCTTGCTGTGATTACTTTCTTCATGGAGATAAAAAGGAAGAGTCTGGGACATGTAAGACTCTTCATTGCTCTGGGCAAGTAACTTGCTCTGTAATTGTTCTAGGTTGCAATCTTAAACCGGACTTTGGTCCTCCTGGCCTTGACTTCTCACCCGTGGCGAAGCCACAAGCAGGCTTGTGTTTATCCTCTTTGAACTTGGTAGCCTACACATGCAGTTTCACTGTAACTGAAGGCTATCTTCATTTATCGCTGACATGGTCCTTCCCTCCTTCCTTCTGTGGCTGTTCTTTTGTGGTGGGATTCTGGCAGAACAGCCCTTGCTTGGCATTAGCTGCTTCAGGAACCCACCCTGTGCATGGAAACCATCTTCTGCGCTGATGAAAGGGCCGTACTTGCAGAACAGCAATGTTTCCTTCTGTGGCACTGGCTGCAACTTGCTAAGCACTTGCCCTCCTGTGATGGGGTGTTGGGAGTCCTTCAGTGAGGTACGGATGCTTGTGGAGTACGAGGGGCTTGTGGTGTTCAGTCTCTGATTCCTCTGGGACCAAGTATCTACTACAGAGCCGTCAGTGTGGAGGACTGGACTCAATGATGCTGGTGTACTCCTCCACACTACCCTTGAAGAAATGTGGAAATTCATATCCTTTACCTATCAAGAATCAATCTTACTCCTATCAAGGTTAATGGCAATGCTGCAATTTATTTAAGTGGAAACAAGATCAGGTCCCTGGTGGAAGGAATTAGAGCTTGAAGCAGGAAAAGACATTGAAAATTTAGAAAGTGGCTTTGGTCACATGCACATTTTTCCAGTGTTGTGCTGGCTAAAACAGCCCCATGGCCACTTGTTCTTGCCGTCTTTGTTCCGCTGACCCCAGAGCTTGTACATAGAGCTAAATCACTTTTCTAGATGGAAAACAAGCATTTGGGGTTAATTTTCAAAAGCATGTAGTCCATTCTGTGCTCCTGCATATGCTTTGTAGATGCAACAGGGAGGGTCACAGGGAGCAGGGACAAGTGGCCAGGGAGGTTGGGGGTTGCTTGAACTACCTTGAACACCATCTCACTTTTGTTTACTTTCTCATACTGTTTTTCCTGTTCCCATTTCTAGGCATCAAGCGTAAGAAGCAAATGATATTTCGTCTCTTCTTGTCATTGCTGCCTGTGTGGCCCTGTCATCTTCTGTCTTTCAGAAACCGCAGCTGTCTGGTAGTGCTAAGAGAAAATTCAGAGAGATGAGGTGGCAAAATTATTGCCCCAACTGGAAGTCAGAAGGTTGGCTAACACCCTCACAAGTATTCAGACTTCATGTGCATTGGATACGAGCGTGAATTACTGTCACTTAAGAACCCACAGCTTGTCACTTGAGGTACAATAGCAGCCAACATGTGTGTCCTCAGGCAAATAAAAAGTGAGCTGGCTTACTTAAGTCTCTCTTAAAGACTGCTGAACTAGGGCAAATTGCCTCAAATTTCCCGGGGCAGCTCACTGTGCTGATGTATGGTGACCTGACTCCATATCTGAGCCTTTAGTCCAATAGGAAACATATGAATTTTTTAGAAGATCTACTCCTAAATATTAAGGCATTACTCTACATGTCATCAAACCACTATAGTATGATATTCCCTTCTGGGAATATTACATTGCTATATTGTAACTTATCCTGATATACAGTTTATTTGCCTTCCAGTTTTTCTCCTTTTGCCCAAAACCATTCTTGTTTTTTAGCCTTCTTTTAAAAGTGCCATTAATTTTATGGATCCCTTGCCAGCTGCCGTTGCTGCTGTTGGTCCCTCCTCCCAGCTCCTCTGACTCAGCATTTTGTGAAACCGCAGTTGGCAGGAAATACACTTTTAGAGGGACCAACTGTAATTTAGACAAAAAGACCATTAGCTGCACTCAGCAGTGATGGCAAGGCTGCTTTTGTGCTGCTGTGTTAAAGCAGACTGAGGCCAGGAAGAACTACATTATTTATGTTTACTAAGTTTTGGATAGATGGCTTTTCAAAACTTACCCTGCTTCTTTTGCAGTATTTTGGTCAAACAGATTATAGGCTATGATCAGAGATCCTGCTCCACGGCAGTAAGCAGTTAACATTTAACAGGGCCCAACCCACAAACCCACAGATGTTTCTGTGGGTGCTTCACAGGAATGTGGCATTTTCTAAATTGGGAAGACCATAGCATGTGGCAAAGTAACATCAGCATGGTCTTTGATTCTGATTTCTGTTCCCTGAAGACTGGATTCTCTCCAGAATTGCTTGTTTTCCTCATTAGGACAGAATTACTGTTTTCTCCATGGCCAACCAGCCACACACTCTGTTTTATATCTCCTCTTTTGGATATCAAACAGAGGAGAAGAGCAGAGGCAGTTATGGGTAATATATTTATGTCTTGTCAAGAAGGGATGTTTCTATTAAAAGAGCAGAACTCTTTCCTGATGCAGTCAAGGTCTCTTGGAGTTGTCAAGGTAGATACTCTTTTAAAATATACAGCTCCTGACAAAACAAACAGAAATTTTCTGTGGGAGCAGAGCAGTCAAAAAGACTATTCGGCCTTTATTTTAGGCAGGCTGTACAATGTTAAGGACAGGTCAAGGATAATGAGCTGTGATTGTAAGAGTCATGTAGGAGAGAAAGATGTAGCGATGTGTCATTTCAATCAAGGGAGAGCAAGTCGGAAGGGTATTCGTCTTCTGCCTTGTCAGGGAGAAATCTGTTTCCTCCTGCAGCACCATCACATCCCTGCAGCATATACCAGTCTGAACTGGCAGGTTCTGCTCCCACTTCTGGGCCTGTTGAGAAGGGGAAGAGCCTGCTTGCAGGCTTTGATCTGCTGCAAAGTCTGACTGCAAACCACCAGACTGGGCATTGCAATGCAGTGAAATAGAAGCCATCAGCAATTAAACAGAATATTCATGACAGTGATTGAAGATGACTTTATTTCTTGCTGCCTTTGTTTAAAGAATGTCCTTTCCATATACTCATAATGTATATGACAAATGACTACATAGCTGTGGGGGAAAACCGTAATGCTCTCTGTCTCAGATCCAAGGTTGATCACCAAATGATTAAAGCATAGTTGTTTAAGGTTATTCCCAACAAGGACCTGCTAACTTTGTTATTGATGTTTATTTGGGCAATTACAGCAAAATACTTGAAGTATGCAGAGAAAAACTTTTTAACAAAGTACCTAAATCATGCATGTATCCACATATAAACATGCCTATTTATAAGCAGTATTTCAAATGTCTGTTTGCCAAAGAAACAAGTATGGAAATTAGAATGAGCAAATGTAAATGAACACGCATTTTTTGCATGAGCAATACATTCTCTCTCAATGGAGAATTTGAACCTGGTGGCTAAATAAATAGCAAGAAAGGTTGAGGGTATTTTTTCCATCTTTTTTTCTTTGGAGGAAGGAAGCACCAGCAGGTATGATCTGGCAGCACAAATAAAACAACAAAAGCCCCCTAACACAGCAAGCTGGAACACCTTGATCTCAGTGGAAATTCTCCCTGGTTGAATCCTGCTCCCAAGACTGTTCCCCTTCCACAGGTCCTACGGATTTATCAATTATTTGAAGAGGAGTTTATAAGGAATTATCAAATCTGACAATCTGAGAATTCAGCTTTTTAAGACATCTCTTCAGGAGTGCTAACCTGTTTGTGATATATGCTGTCTTCTCAAGTAAAACCCCAGTTATTTTAAACCAGATCAGAACTATGGATAATCAACAGATCTGACTAAAAATTTAATGGCCTGATTCACCCCTGCTTTGCTTCAATTTTGGAGAAGTTTGAATCCAGCACTTTTTATCTCCTCACCCCAGACACAATCTGGACTAACACAGCAAGGAGCAAGTTTCTGTGAGCTTAAGCTTGTTCTTCTTTATTTGTTTTTCTGTTTTTGAGAGCAGCTGTGTTTGAGATTTGTGTTCTTTTCTAAAAGCATGACCATAGTGATCATAAGGACTTGGTGAATTTACTAAACCTACTTGATTAAATCCTTCTCTGACTCCACTTTGAAAGAATTAGTTCAGGAACACATGTATTTGCCAGATGTAAAATGAACTTTGTAAGCACTTTGTTCCTGCTTTAGACTCAAGAAGTGTCAAAATACATAGTGCAGTCCACTAAAAGCAGCAGTTAGATTAGTTAGATTTCTTACCCTAGGTCCTGAACTTTAAAGTGGATCATATAATGGTACACAGCTCACCTTGCAGTCCAGGAATAAAAGTATGACCCTGCCTTGACAGTTAAGTGCTATTTTGAGAGAGCTAGAAGTGGTTATGTGTTACCTGTGAACAATGATTTCCTCACCAAGAATCCTGTGATGAAGGAGATTGTATTTGCATCATAGCATCAGATATTTTAGAAAAGAGGTGAAGCTTACGAGATATCCTATGCAAAGACACCTAAAGGCTGAACACTTGTCTGAGAACAAACTACACCAGATTAGCAATACTTTCTTTTGTTTAAATGTGACAAAAACTCTCTTATCCTTCTCTCCTTTTTTTTTTTAGGGTTCTGTTTCCCACAGAAATCATTAAGTCAGTCTTTGATATTCCAAGACAAAACCAGAAGCAATAGTTCAAGCCCTTTTTTGTGTATTTTGAAAAATGAGATATAGCTTCACCATTAAAACTTTTAATTCTCTATCCAAATTCTAGTAAATACTGTAGGATGTGTAACCTGTAAATGTTCACAGCACATGAATGGTCTGCCTCTGGAAATTGCAGGGCTTGAACACAGCATAAACTGGCAATTGTAACATGATTAGATGCAAAGGAAAGGGAAGAATTTCTTATGACATGTCAAAGCTTCTTATAGCACAGTACCTTCACCTGTAATTGCCAGCCAAGATGTTACCATAGGGCCATGGGTTGTTATTTAAAAGGCTTATAAAGGTTTGTCTTTCCTAAAAATAATGATGAAATGAAGCATTGTCATTGAAAAGCTTTTAAAAAAACAGGCTCCTTATCTTCTCCCATTCAACAGCAGTGACCGGCTTAAGGAAGTGAAGAGGATGTGCATGATTAGCTAATCTCAGATGATATCCTAAATGACACTATGTAGAGATTATGATTCTTGGATTTTTCTAAATGTGTATTTTAGTGATATATAAAGGTGCTAAAATGACAGCTTTGGAGGCTGAAGTCTCCTTTCTTCCCAGCAGTGGATGGAGGAGAGGATTATTCTGTCTTTGCTTCATTCAGGCTATTCTTCACCTGTCTCCTACAGCTGCTGTTCAGTTTCCAATCAGCCAAAGTTTGCAGTAAAGATTTATTGGGAAACTTTAAAAATTAGATTAAAGGTGGAAGACCACTGATATCTTTTACCTAGGACACCCACTGTCACAAGCTTTTCTTACTTGAATCCATGGTCTAGAAATCTAGAGGCAGAGACTCATTTTCTGATAATCAACTACATCTTTAAAATTAGCTTCACTATTTACCTGCTTTCTAGCTGAAAATGCACCTTACATACAAGGCCTTGAAGACAGGTCTTGGTGTGAAAGTCTGTTTGAGAAGAGAGTGGAAACTGTTTCAGAAGTGAAGAAGCTGATTTACATTTAAACAGATGCTTTCTTCAGAAAGGAAGTTTACCTGGGGTAAACCACTGGGTGGGAATGTCCTTTGAAAGGATGTTAATTGTACCTTGGTTCAAAGGACTCTTTGAAATTCCTGTAATACAATTATGCTAAGTTAGAGGAAGCTAAAAGATTGTGTATTGGCAAAAGTGCAGTTAGGATCCCAGCAGAAGTCATGTGTCAGAAGTGCTACTGATGATAACATTGACACCTGCCTCTGACAACTTCAAAGTCTGTGCTCTTTGTATGAACCTAAGTTCACTGAGTTCAGCGAGGAAAAAAAAGGACAAACCAAGACAGAGGCACCGGTCCAGACCTTCAAGAAGTGTAAATGGAGCTATGCCACTTAACAACAGCACATCAAAACCAAGATCACCACCTTTTAACGCAGAGGATACAATGGCTGTGCTCTGCCAAGGGAAGCCCATCATCTGCAGACTACAGCTGTTAGTCACAGACAGAAAGGGATCTCTCTGACTATCTGCTTTCTCCATGCTGGTGGAAAAAAAAAAAAAAATAAAATTGCTCTGTGTCAGTTTCTGAGGAAAAATGGAGTGTAAAAGACAGTTTCCACGTTGGTTTCAAAGTGTTTCTGATGTCATCTGGGTGTGAGTTTCACCCTTGTGGGGGATCATGTTCAGACAGAGCGACGGCAGCTTTTGCATCTGTCCCACAAAGTCCTTCAGGAATAATGAATAAAGTCTGAACTGATAAATGCACCCAGAACTTAACCTCTGGGAATAAACTTCATTACTCTATGTATCACCCAGGGTTTTGTAAGCTACTGTTTAACAAAAATGTTTGTGTATTTTGAGTCTGCTTTGATAAATTCTCTGTTTTTAAACACAAATCAAATATTTAATTGCTGCTCTGTTCTGCCCAGTTCTGTGAAATGAAAAGCTAGAGCTGAAGAAATCTAAGTATCTCCTAAGATCATACCCCCCATTTGGATTTGACTATGTATGTGGAATAAGAATGACTTAGCAGAAGTCCAAAGAATGGGAATATTAATAAAGGCTCTATTAATCTTGGCAGGGGATTCTAGATTTTAAAAATAAGGTGGGAAAGTGGTGTATTTTTCTACCCAAAGCACTCTAATTATTTTGTTCAAAGTCTGCCCTGTCACAGAAGCTCTGTCTTTGAATTCTGGTCCCTTGGTTTCCCTGTCTGTGCACCAACAGAAACATGCAAAGTTTCCCATCTCAGTCACATATTCCAGGGAATAGGAAAGGTGCAGAGCAGTCTGAGTCTTCCCCAGTTTCTCATGTTGCTGAGGGACACAGCAATATCTAGGAACTACAGAGCTCTTCTGGCATCCTTATCAGGGATGCAGCCAGCCTGAGCCCTCAAATATTATGGGAACAAAGTCCTCACTGTCCAGTTTCAGTCTCTTACTGCTGATCTCAGTATTGAATTCTGTCCATAGCATAACCTGAGTTATGGGCTTCACATCTGAAAATTACAACTGTTTTCAGAATTTTGAATTTTACATGGAAAATGCCCACCCACCCTGGTAATGCAGTCTTACTGTGTACAGACTCCAGAGGTGCTTTTGATCTGTTGATCAAATGACTTCTCGGTGAAAAAGTCATATATAAAGCTGGTGAAGAGGAGAAAAAACACCCCGAATGCTATTATAGTGGAACTGAAAAATATGGAGTCATAGACTCCAGATGACAAAAATAGATTAATTTTTCATGTAGTGCCCTGTGGTTAATCCCTGTGCTCACAGTATACTTTATTTAGATTCACTGCAGAATTCTTCCTCTGATTTTTCTCCCTAAAATTAGCCTGTAGTGCTATGCTTCAGACTTCACAGGAGCCTAAAGGTATTTGTTTTAATTTATATATCTGAGTTTTGTTCTTTGTTCATTTATTTTAATCACTGTTGTTTTTCTTTCCCTTTGACTATCCAAAGATTTTTGTCCTGATACATCATCGGTTACTATTATCTAAACTGTTCTCCGCTGAATTCAGGTTCCCTAAAAATTCAAGCACAGCAATTTCATTTAAGAATTAAATGAAACTGCTGGATTAAACTATCTCAGAAGCAGAATGCACAGTTATAATTTCTATATAATGTTTAGAATGGCAATTCCCATCATCATGCTAATGCTTGAGTATCTTCTGAGAATTTTAAATTGAGCATTTTAAGATATAATTATTATTTTAAAGATTATGTAAATGTTCTAAAATTATAAAATATTACAATACTGTGTTAGCTGGAGGTTTTTTGGTAAACACTGGAAATGCACTATTTCATAATGTGTTCAAAATTAAACCAAAATATTTCACCAGAGTATGTAAAAATATTTGGATACTGAATCTTTAAAAATTAACATGATCAATGCCTAATGCAGGAAAAAATGGAATAGCCTATCCCACAATCTGCAGCTAACTTATCCATTTGTGTTTACTTACATAGTTATCACTTTTCTGTGTGCAATTACATTAATATTTTTAGATATTACATAGCTTGACATTTTGGTTCTGTCTCTAGGAGGGCAGCTCTGCCCTCAGCCGAGTCTCTGCCAGCTAAAAAGATGGTCCTAGATAAATACATACAACCTTCAATTAGTATTACTGGCATCCAGAAACAGATTGCAGTGTTGAAATACTTAAACTCCAAAGAGCTCTGTAGCTCATCTGATGTTAAGCAAGATCCTAGCTTCCATAGACATTACAGCATAGAGCTGAACAGCCTGGATAGCTGAAGGGTTAAATGCTGCTTCCGTTAGAGAACTGTGGTCTGGCACAACACTGCAGCTCCTAGCAACTCAGGGCCATAGGATACAGATGAAAACAAGAGTCTATGGGTCATGGGACCAGGTCCTCACACCGTGGTGCTTTTCATGGAATGACATCATGCAATACCTTTTATAAACTGTCTAAATTCCAGCTTAAAAATTGGTCATTTTCTTGATAACTACACTGTTAGAAGGCTGCTCCAGACTGTGACTCGTCCAAAGTTAGAAAACTTGTCATTTCAAATTTAATCTCTCATCAGTGAGTCACAGATTTGTCTTAAACTCCGTGCTGGCGTGTCTGGCATTGCAATGGCAGTAGGTTCACCTCTCCCCCAAGAAAAACAGTGGAGGCTCCTCGAGCAGATGGATGAAAACCTCAGCCTTGCTAGAACAGAGTGAACACAAAAACTTCTGGTCTGCCAGATGATCTCCCTAATCCAACTATTGGATCACACTCTGCATGAGATGAATCAGATCTTTGATGGCAAATAAAGACCTTGTCTGCATTGGTGTGATTGATGATCTCCTTTTCAGAAACTACCAACCTCTGAATACGAGACAGCACTCTAGGTATCCCACTGTTTCAGAGTTCAAAGATTGTAGAGGATGTGGCTTGTCTTGCAGAAAGGAGATTTAGAAAAGGAAGGTTAAGATTTCAAGTATTTTTCTCCCTTTTTTGCTCAATACATTAAGTTTGCAAGTTCCACTCAGGTAAATCATAAAACTACAGGAACACATTTTAGCAACAATGGATAACTTGTTGTAGACTTTTTCATCTCCCTCTGCCTCTACTTGAACTATTACTCCTGAGATAGGTGAACCTGTATTTGTTGTGTCAATATTGGTGAGCCAGTGTTGCCAGTTTTGTACTCTGAACACAGACAGTAACGTCCCGTGAACAGAAGATGCACTTCTGAATCTTTCAGCCCTGGCAATCAAAGGTTTCACCAACATTACGTCACTGAGGACAGAAAATTCATCAGTAGCTGACTTGCAGGGTTCCCAAAAGACCATTTCATTCCAAATGTAGGGTGTGATAGCTTTTGCTTTTAAACCTCTGTGCTAGGTAGTTAGTGTAAAAGATGATATAAAAGCAGTAGTTACTTATCTGGATTCCTTGGATTTCTCTGCAACTGTTTATAATGGGATAATCTGGTGCTCAAATAAATGTGAAAGACCCTTTTGCAGAAAGCAGTAGAAAGACAATTTATCTTCCTTTTTACTGATTACTTTTGCTTGATGCTAGGAAACAATTATTTTAAGTGGATTACTTCCAAAGAATAATTTAATTTGATAATAAAACAAATACTACTTTCCCATTTATTGATGAATCAGGCAAGGTAATTGGATTTATTACTTCTGAATCTATGAGTAACCCTGTTTCCAAATCACATATGTGTTTCCTCCTCTGCTTTTATGTTCATCAGGAGATGACACTTATTTATTCCTTCTCTTTCTGGCAGAAATTCACTTTCTTTGAATCAGGACAGCAATGGTCTTATGCACTGCTTCAGAGCTCAAAATAGAGCTAATTTATACTTCTGCAGTATACATTCTTGCTGGGAAAAAAAGTGAGCTTCAGTCACTCCAAGGAGCTAAAAATACTACGTAATTAAAATGGAACTTGCATTAATATCGATAATATGCACAGTAACGGTGGCATAGATATAACAATGCTGTGATGCTGGTTTATACTCCTTCATAGCAGCAGCCTGGAAGTTGAAAGGTCCCTGGAACACATATCCCAGCCTGCTATGTAGGAGATGCCTCTGATGGGCATATAGGGCTAATCTGGGGAGCAACCGTGCCAAGTGTAATTGATGCTTCTCCTCCCTCCGCTTTTTAGCTTGATACCACAAATCCACCATGCTGAATCTTTATAAGATTAGAGCTGATTTAAGACCTAATAAAATCACAGAAGATTTTTCAGCTAACTGAATTAGCAAAATATTCACTTTTAGCAGTAATTAATCTTGTGGTAGTTTATGCTCCTAAAGCATCTTTCACTTGGAGATCTCACATCAGTTTGCAGAGATTAGGTAAACTTTTTAGACTCTGTTTTACAGGGGTGATCTGCACCTACAATGGTCTACCAGTATAGCTCTACCCACTGAACCCAACATATTTCTGAAGTGGAAATGTGGCTTACATCAGAAAAAACTGTTCCTCTTTTGGTTCAGAGTAAAACCCATTCTTTGAGGAACTATGTCTGCATATTCTGTTTTAAAGTGTGATTTCTTTTCATACCTCTGTTCAGCTCAGTAATGCTAGCAAAACTTTTAAGAGTAGATCAAATCAGGAATTGAAAGTGCTAAAGAAGCTCATTCAAACTTGGATTATTTTCTCCCGTAAAGGGCAAATGACCCTTGTGCTCAAAATACATCACTTTATTGATGGGATTCATTGATCAGCATATGCCCTTGGTCCCATTGATAAAGATGCAAATCTGTTACATTCCCCAGCTGCATCACCTTTACTCTCTGCATCATTGTTGTCCTCTTGCCTGATAAACCATTGCTAAAATACAGACTTCCAGAGCTGGAAGAGAATATTTTAGAACATCTATAGAGTCTGAACTGAATAACCAGCTTCTGTCATTTGGAACTATAACAAAATGGCATCTGCTGAAAATCATGCAGTTCTGCCAGCTATCATGGTTTTGCCATGGATCTGAAAATATTTAGACAGTTTTCCTGGTCTGCCAATGTCAGCCACGTTTTTTAATGGTGGTCAGCACTGAATGATCATGATTGACTTGGGAGTTTCCAGGATTTCCAGGCTACCAAACTCCACTGTGGTTTGAAGCTGAAACATTTCAATCCAACTTTTCCCTTTGTAGCTGTCATTCAAAACCAGTGCTGCACTTTCATAATATTTTTTTTTTTTTTCAGATGAGACCAGAATGTGGTGTTTGAACTGAAATTACATTCTTGGGGAGCATAGGAGAGGGGAGAAGGAAATACATGTTATTTGTTAGGAAAAGCATGCTATGGGCTTTGTGGTACTCTGGAAAAAGTCGCTCCTGAGTCTGCTCCAAGTCCCAAATCCCACATCCACATCACCCCATTTTCCTTTGTGTCTCCTTTCATGTAGTGACAGAAAAAGCCAGATCTTTTGGACCAATCTAATATATTCTTTCCTCTTCAGCCTCTTCTGTCTCTCCCCATTGCTCCCAGAAAGGGAGGGGCTATTTCTGGCTATTACAGAGCATTGTAGGACTTTCTCACATCACTTCCAATGCATTCCTCACCTCCGTTCACCCAGGAGGAATCTGCTGCGTTTGATTTCTGTCTCAGGTCACTTGTCTCATAGCTATGTGCCAGGTCAGTGCCAGTGAGTTGTCTTGTACGGCAGAGCTCTGTCATACAGGCTGCTGGGTCAAGTTTCACACGTTCAAAAGGAGTCGGTGTTGAGACAAAGAGAAACAGCACACATTTTAGTGCCAGTAATGGATAAACTACTGCATCAACTACACAGCATGAATATCTTTATCCAGCTGTGTTTATATATTATTTTCATTAATTATGGGTGTTCCTAGCACTTGACACAAACGCAGACTTTTTTTTCTGTTATGTTGCCTTTGTTCTTCCAAAGAATAATATTGCCCTTCATTAACTGTCCAGTGATACATCACTTTTTAAAATAAATCCCAGAATGCAGCCCTGCAAACTGCTATTCTTTGGATCATCACTTATGAAAGAAGATACCTTCTTCTGCCCACCACGAATTAAAATAAAATTGCTTATAATCCATCCTTTAAAGCCCCATGGTCAAATTTATTCCTGATATCACAATGAAGGAAAGAGCATAATTGCACCATGGATGAACTTAGCCTCATGAGTTTAGTTGTGCTTTGAAAGCTTTTAGATGTCTGTGTATTTTATTTATAATTTTTTCTTTTTTTTTTTTTGCCTTTTTAATACCAGTGCTGTTTGGGGGCTGTATTAGTAAGATGAACTTTGTAAGACTGACTGCAGCAGAACCCCAATAAAGCTAATGACATTTCAGCCTTTGCAGAGATCACACACAGTGTACAACCAGCAAAAACCAGTTGTTTTTCAGAGGCAGGCGTTCTGAGGGATCGGAAGCACTCGTTCGTATATTGACTACAGGGAAGCTGCTTGAATTCAGACAAATGCATTTCACACAATTCATTTCAGGGCTGATTCATTTTATCTGCATGTCTCCTGTGCCAAGTGGGAACATTAGACCTCTTTAAAAAATGATGGGGGATAATAAATGCTCCAGGCATTTGTTTTGCTGAAATGAAGTAATGGTGGAGAAGCATATGGTGAAATATATTTTTAATTACTTTTCAACAATGTTAAATGTTTTTTCCCTATTCTCATATTTAATGTTCTTGATCAAGCTTGCTAAATAGGCAGCTCTTATGGAACATATGACTTTGTGCAATAACACGTGACTAATTTTATGAGCAATATTATACATCATTGTGTATCAGTAATATATTAGCTGTAGAACTTTGTTTATAATTCTTTGTGCCACACAAGGAAACTGGGAGGAGAGGGAGGGGGGTGTTTTGTTCCTGTGTTATTGTTTCCTCTGAGCCCACAGCTCTCAACATCTTTGATTTTGTTTTCTTATATTTTTGTTTGTGCATGTAAAGCAGGAAATATTCTGCTCTTCTGGCAGACTAAACAAAAGGAAAGCCACCTGGGTCTGAGAGGAGACACCAGCCTCCTTTTTAACAACTTCACTTCTAAATCACCTTTCCATACCCTGCCTTCATCTCCCTCCTTGTAGCAGGGACTCCACACTAGAGCAAAGTGAACACAAAGGACACCTGTTCCCAGCCCTGCTAAAGACAGAAAAGCTGCTGGTGCCTAAAGGGTAAAGCTGAGCTGAACATATTATGGCTACAGAAGCTGGCTAGGCTGCAGATCTACCTGCGCAAGGGAAAGATGAGCCCAGAGCACAATGCCAGCAAGTAACAACTAAGAAGCATCTTACATCACAGGAGGGTGGCAGGGGGAAATCAAGGTACAATGATCACCACTACTCTGTGCCTACATATCATCTTGTTGGGATGTATACAAGTGTTCCTTCAGCACAAAATAATAAAAAATAAGTTAAAAAATGTTAATTTGCTGTCAACACTTACAGCAGGCGACCACACTCTCCCCTCACTTGTTACAGTGCTTGCACAAATTCTTCTTTTTCTGCAGGCGTCAGAGTCATCACCAGTGTGAGCAGAAGGACGCTGCTTGTACTGCTTGTAGCATGCCCTGGAGATCAACAGACCCAGGCTATTTCAGACCAGTGAGTCCTTTCCAGAGCTGAGAGCTCCTCACGGAGACCGCTCTGCAATTGTCACCTTCTTTTTCAGCTTGAGTGGCTCTTCTTCTCGCAGCCATGGCAGTATGGTAGAAAGGAGATGGGATAGCTCTCCCGCATGTCCAGCACTTGCTGTCTCACTGCTA
Source organism: Chloroceryle amazona (assembly GCA_027560015.1). Lineage (NCBI taxonomy): Eukaryota > Metazoa > Chordata > Aves > Coraciiformes > Cerylidae > Chloroceryle > Chloroceryle amazona. The sequence continues at coordinate 107,492 of JANHFX010009859.1, read as the reverse complement.
GTGATTCAGAGGATTAAAGCAGCAGGATATAAAGCAACAGATGGGGATTTCTTTCATTCCATGTGCTTTGGAAACAGAAAAACAGACTCTAAGAAATATATCCATTGTTATTACTGTGATGTAGAGTGAATGTAGATTTCAGTTTGAGATGGGAGAGGGATGTCTCTGGTTCCAGGAAAGTGGGCACCACAGTGGAGAGAAACACTCTGGTGATGTTTTATCCACATTATTCAAGAAAAAAACAAAACAGTTTGCAGCAAAGGTCAGCATGTCAAAGATGTACAAGATACTCCCATTTGTCTCTTCCCCTTCTCCCAGGGATCCAAGGCAGAGGAACAGAAGCCAGAGGGAGAGGCAGTGGGAGAGGTGAACCCCAAGAATGGCTCCTGTGATGATGTGTAGGCCTCTCAGGCCTGCCCCTGCCACTGGGAAATAAATACAAACAATAAAGAGAAGCAAGAAGTTGTTTGTGGGAGAAGGAAGGCCCTGGCAACTGGTAGCTTGGCTCCCGTGCTGCCTGTAGCTGCAGAGAGGGAGCTGGCCAGTTCTGAGGCTGCTCATATGAGTTGGGGATTTTTCTGGTAGAAGAGGGAACTGCAGCCTTTCCACTCCTGATCAGTGGAGCAGCCTTGTGAGTGGATGGCAGAGAGGGAGGAGATTTCTCTTAGTTCCCTGTCTCCCCAGGTTGCCCTTCCAAGGGGTCCTAGGGCAAGCCCAGCGCAAGGGATGAAGGAAAGAGCAGCCAGAAATGGCCTCATTCTTGTTTAAATGGATACCAAAGGGAAAGAATAGTCCCAGGGAAGAGACTTTTGCTTCTGGGGTTCATAACCTGGGAGTGCTGTGGAGCTTCCAGAACACAGATGTGATAAAGAAAGTAAAGATTTTTCAGAGTCTTTGCTTTTAATCTCCACAAGTGAAGAACTGGGTCAGTTGTGCCTGGCCAGACAGCAGTTCCCCTTGCACTGTAGCTTTGTGTACTGGCGATAACACTTCCTGTAAATCAAGACAGGCTGTAAAAAGTGACAAAAACTGTGCAGTTCAGCTTGCCAGGAAACTGTTATCATGTATGTGTTTTGTTGTTTGGTTTTTTTTTTTTAAGAAAAAACCCCAAACAATCATTTAATATCCACATCCCATTTTGTCAATCTTTCAAAACCCCTGACAGGGATGTGAACGTTGCTCAAGAGCTATTACATGTTGTGATTATAATTTGTTCTTTCTGAAGAGGGTGATGTCTAAGTCTTTTTTGATGATTATATTTCCTTGGTCTATATTTATTCAAAAGGCACTTTTCAAACCTGAGAATTGTTTCCAAACAGTATGCATAAATGATTAGCACTGCTTTCAGTCGTGCAGTTTGATCCCTATTCCCTTCAGATGTTAGTCTAGATGTGAAGACAACACCCTACCTGGTGCAGAAAGAATAGTTCTTAACCCCTGTAGTGGCTGCAAGAATTGGAATGTTTGAAAGATAAAATCACCCACGTCCTATAGACTCAGTCAGAGCTCTGGGTTGTAAAATCCACCAGTGTACCCTTTGCAAGTGCTAAGGAGGTGGTGTTTACTAGCAGAATGCTGTGTAAGCAGCTAGTAAATATACCATGGCTTCAAACACACACATGTCCTGTTTGGAGCTTCTTTCTGTTTCCTACAAGCAACTTTGAGGCTGCTATGGCACAAATTATCTTCTAATTTTTTAATTTCAAAAGAAACTCCATCTATTTAATTGTTTAATGCCTCTCTAAAGAATCAGGGTGTTTTACACTAGGCTTGCCAGAAGGAATATTTATCCCAGACATCTGCCTTTCGAAAGAAGGTTCTTTATAGTGACAGTAAGTGCTACAATTTCTTTTCCATCTAAGTGACGAGGAACATTCCAGTTTGGATAAAATAGGTGTATATCTTTTCTTTTCTTGTAAATTTTTGTTTTTCTACTCCATTATGAGTGTCCTTCTCCATCTGAAAACTAGGAAAGGACAACTTTCTTGAGAAAAGAATAGGTAACCACATAGTGAAGGGTCAAACCTGAAGAATCATTGTGTTTTGATAGCACATGTTATGTATTGCAGTCTGTATAGCTCTCCATACATTCGGATACATTTTAGGCTAGCATGTATTGGAAAAAAAAATAGGGAACAGTTGTGGATTAGCCCATGTTCCAGAAGAGGTATATGAGTAGAGGGCCTGATTTTTAAGCGTGCGACCATAAGATGCATGTGAAATAAGAATAAACTAAGTTTATCTTTGTCAGCACTAGCAGCAGTGTGGTCTGATAGCTTTTATATTCTTTGCTGGATTTTGACCAAAGTCTTTGCCTCTGTAGATCTTTTTGTTGGAGTTGTTCTTTCTCCTCCTCCATCTGATCTAACACCTGTTTTCCAATTTAATATGCTTTTCTATCCTTTGGTTCTTGAATGACCTCTCTTTTCTTTTTACCTTTTCTATTTAAGGCTGCAACATATATTAAGCCTCACAAAACAGGCTAAACACCAATGATAGTCCAAACTCCCTCTGCATATGTGATTGGGATTAATGGGACAGAGGTTCTTCAGTTACTGCTGGGACTTTCGTGTAAGGGGCAAACATAATTTAAACAGGTGTTCTTCTGAAATACAGAACAGGAGCTGGCTTGTGTGTCCCCTGATCGGTGATGATGTGTCTTTGGGCACATTTGATGCCTCGGCCCTTTCACATGCCATCTTGTGTCTGCAAAGCTGGAGGGAGGAAGCACATCCTGCAATTTTACCACAGGAGAGAAGATAGCAAATGTCTCAAATGAGAGGAATCACACAGTATTGTTATGCATGGACATGGGGGATGGCACAGCTGGAATCATGCACACAGCATCAGGTGGCACTAAAGTCTTTATCTGGGGCTGCTGTGAGGGTGGAATGAGACATTGACTTGACTCCTTCAGTCCCCTGGTAAATCCATTCCTAGTCCTCCAGTCTTCTTCCTTTAATGCAACTGAAAATATCCTTCAGAGGTCCACTGTTTTTCTATTTAAAATGATTTGTAAATCTTTTCCTGAATTTGCTTGCATTAGCAGTGAGCTGAAAGCAGCAATGAGCTAGATCTGTGAGACAGACAGGGTAGAGTCTGTATAATGTGTACTCCACTAAAAAGAGTCCTTCTATTCTAAAAGCAGTAACAGATTATGAGTTGCAATCTTGACGTTCCTAGATTCTCACTTTGGCTCTAACTAAAGCTAACAATAGCTAACAAACTAAGGCCAGTTTGTACATGGGGTATGAATGTTAAAAAAATAATAGACAGTAGCTGCTTTCACCGATTGCTTTTGAGTGATTTTCTATTTAATTCCTCCTAATGTTTTGCAACAGTTTTCTCATGGATCTTTTAGCTTTTTTTTTGGGGGGTGGGGGGGTATGGAAATCTTGCTTTTTTCTGGCAAATTGACCTTCTAAAGACAGTGTTTAATTTCATGGGCCATGCTGGAAGAACTGCTACTGCCCAAGTGAGGACTTCCTCTGAGTCAGAAATGCTTTTACAGTCACCTAAAAAGGAACAAAAGAACACCCCCAGAACTGTGAATTTCAACACCTCTTCTGGCGCTGCATGCAAGGCAGTATCATTTTTGAAAGCATAATAATATTTCTAAAATCCAATTAAAGATCTTACTTTCAAGATATCTCATTTTCTGTTCCAAATAATCTGCAGTCTACAATATAAAGTTGTCATCCAGAAGAAAGCCTGAAATTAAAAGAAACATTATATGATCCTACCATCTATTATGCATCTTTTTATTTGTTGAAGGCTTGCTGTAGAATCTGCTTGTTTCCAAGGAATGAAAATTGCTTATTATCCTGGATAATGAAAGAGAATGTCGTCATCTATAATTGTTAGTTTAGGATACTTACTGTACCCTTCTATTATAGATGGGTTTGCATAAAAAAAGGTTCAGTAAAAGAAGCAGCTTTTAGAGATTTTCTTTAAAAAAGAGGGATTTGTTTGCAAGTGAAATTTATGCGTTTTTGACTGCAAAATGTATTGGAACAAGTTTCTTAATTGACAGATTGTAACTTGAATATGAATGTTATTTACTGAATGTCACCCGTGAATATTAGTCCTTTTTTTTAAGAGTACAGAAGTGTGCTTCTAGATATACACCTAAGTATACAAATATATCCACCTGTCTACATATGTCTGTGTGTGTAGGTGGATTGTATTGTATATGCACTTCTTGCTTTTTATAACAGAGCATTACAATGTCTAGGATTTTTTTGTTTGTTTAAGTTTATTCCTTGTTTTATTTCCCTTGATTAATCTCTTGCAAGATAATCTTTACAGGGTAAGAAGGTTTGCATTAGCACCCTCTGCCTGAATATGACAGCTCTGTAAACAGCAGCTGTATGGGGTCAGTCATGAGATCTAGAAATCAAAGCTATATGGGCCTTAGTCACAGCTCATGAGAAAAACACTATGAGCTAGAAATTGAGTGCCAGACAGGCTGTATTTGATAAGTTGCATCAGGCTACACGTCACAATTCCTACAGCACCAGTACCTGACACACAAAAGGGTGCCTATAATATAAAAAGGGGGAAAAAAACCCAAACCAAAGATAAATCTACTCCAGGAGGATATTAAAATCATTCAGCTAGAAGAACATTCTCAGAGGAAGAAATCTTCGTGCCTAAAGGGTTAGAAAACCAGTTTAGACCTAACCCCCATGAACATCAAGTATCAGAGCTGTTTGCTCTTCCCAGAGTTGAGGAAGTGAGTGCTAAAGCTGTGACTGCTGTCAGCCAGTAACAATTTATGCCTGCATGCAAGAAAAAAAACACTCAGCACTGGAATGGTGAACCCAAAGAACTGTAAGATGAAGAAAACGAGAACTTTTCTAATAAGGAAAACCATAGTAAAAAAAAAAAGAGTTAGAATTGGCATGGGCAATCCGTGTGAGAGTTCATATAAAACTTGCCTCCTGCTATCAGTCTTGGATTTTTCATCCAAGCCAAGACAGCCTTCATCCATCTCCCTGACATGTCCTGCCAGGCTCAGGGTAACTCAGCCTCTGGTTTGGGTGTCGTTGCAGAGATGTCAGACTTGGGAAAGCAAGCTGCAGAATGGTTGCAGGTCATTTCTAAGCACATACATGTGCAACTCCCGCAGGGCCAGCAGGTATAACGTGACCCGTGGGCAGACAGGCAGAGGTGGGAGCCAGCTTTGGACTCCTATCAGTACCTAATTAAAATCCTCCTAAATTACAATAAAATTACAATTTTGTAAAACAAAACAAAAGTAATGTGTTTACCACAGTGATAAGTATTTTATCTCTCTATTGCTTCTTTTCAACTTCTGACAGCTAATTGTGGAAAATGACGACAGCAAAATAAGTCTCTCTATTGTAGACAGTCCAGAGAAGGGACACAAAGATGATCAGAGGGCTGCAGCACCTCTCCTGAGAGGACAGGCTGAGGGACTTGGGTCTGCTCAGCCTGGAGAAGAGAAGGCTCTGGGGAGACCCTATAGCAGCCTCCAGTACCTGAAGGGGACCTACAGGAAAGCTGGGGAGCGACTCGTTCTAAGGGCAGATGGTGATAGGACAAGGGGCAATGGTTTTAAACTAGAGCAGGGTAGATTTGGATTAGACAAAAGGAGTAAATCCTTTACTCTGAGGGTGGTGAGACACTGGAATGGGATACCCAGAGAAGTTATGGATGCTCCATCCCTGGAAGTGTTTAAACCAGGCTGGATGAGGCTTTGAGCAACTTGGTCTGGTGGAAGGTGTCTCTGCCCATGGCAGGGGGTTGGAACTAGGTCATTTTTCAAGTCCCTTCCAACTATGAAACTGTTTGTGGTAGCTCTCCAGACATTTATGTGGGGCTTTCAATTTAAAAAGCTTGAAAAAACACTTGTGCTTTTCTGGGCTACACACATTGTACTTTATTCCCAATTCCAGCCTACTAAAGGTGAAAATCCTGAACCCCTCAAGCGCACTGTAGCTCCTGCTGTACTCAAATATCTTTGCGTGCAGTGCTGAGCTTTCCAATTAATTTCCACCATTCCACCCATACTTTATGGAGATCCTAAATCTTCGCTCTCATGGTGTGCAGGAATGATGATACTTTGTGAAGAGCTAGAAAGAAGATCCTCTGATAATGGGAGTTGACAAGAATCTCTCCTTCTACATCAGAACTTTGGGTCTCCGTCTAATTAGGTTGTACATTGCTAGGAAGTAAGCCCCTTGCTGTGCTTGCTTGCTTGCATCAAGTCAGACACACTCCAGCACAGTTCAGGTGCTTTGTATAGCACAGATAAAAACATTTTTGTTTTTTCCTGAGGTGGTGGGGGATGGTGGGGCAATGAAAGGTGTATTTTGATCCCATAATTCACCAGTCTTAAAGAAAAGCAGAAAAAATAATATTCCAGCATTTAAATTGTCAGAAGTTGAAAAGCTTGAATACTTTTTATTTATAATGCCTCTGTTGTTTTAGTAGGGGATTGAACAGGAGGGATCTTCTTTGTAGTGTGGCAGTGGCTATGAAATTGATGTTCAGGGAGAGGTAATCTTGACAGAATTTGTAACAACAGAATGTACATTCCCCTTCTGAAGCCATTTGATGTTATGAAAACTGGATGCTTTACCTGTGAAGATAGAAAAGGCTGTAATTTCAGGATAGTCCCAGCTCAGCAGTTGTATCTTCCAGTATTTCAGTCTGTAGTCTGTCTTCAGAACTGGAGTACTCAAACAAGTGGAAGCTGGTCTTTAAACATCTGGAAATTCTGGAATAAAAACCTTAACCTTTTCCATATATTTGACCATTGTTTCACTACCAGCTTACAACTGTTGTCAGCTCTTTTGCTGGATATGTGTGTATGAGAAGGCCCTTTTTCTTTTACTTTTTTTCCCCAAATGCTCACATGGTGCTGAGATTGAGGAACGTCAAGAAATGCAACCCTTTGTAGCTTGCTCACACACATAAAATTTGCACATGTCCACACAGGCTGCAAGCACAATGTGTACGTGGTTGAATCTGAACTCGAGTTCTTGGACCCCAAAGCCCCCACTGTGCCTGCCAGCTCCCCCCACGGCCCCCAGCGGTGGGTGGGCAGCGGTTCCTGCAGGTGGCATATGTTTGGCTGGAGCTCTTCGTGAACATTGCTGTGGCTCCAGAGCTGCAGGGAGCACCTGGAAGTCCCCCAGTTCAGCTGAGAGCTGGAAAGCAGCTGATCTTCTGGCTTTGTTCCTGCCAGGGGCTGACTGAGTTCCTCCTGCTGTCTCGGTGCTGACAGCTTGGAAATACCCACAGAGTTGGTCTTTAGGCTTCACAGAAGTTACAAAACCCATCTCGCGCCACTGCCACGTCCAGGGGAATTCTACTGGGCTCTGGGACGCAGGAGGATTTATTATGATTAGGGATGCTCTGCTACAGTTCATGACATTTAGTTGCCTTCAACCAGGCACCAAAGGGAGGGGAAGTTGGCTGAATCCCAATAGTGTGACTTATTTCAGAAGGAGAGGGTAGAAGTTTGGTTAAATCACCATTTATGGGACTGACAAGACAGTCCTGGTAGCATCGGCTGTCCCAGCTGACTTGATCTGAGCTGTTGGGGTCCAGGTCAGTAGGTCATCACTGACTATGAAAGAAGATCATTTCCACCTTAATGAGGCAAACATGGCTTATTTCTGCCTAGCAGATGGCAGTGGACATGAGTCATACATCTGTCCGGGATGTATTTTTCTGAACGAAGTAATTTGGCCAGCAGTGTCCAGCAGCTCCACGCTCTTCCCCACAGTTCCAAAGTTTTCATGTGCTTTGTTACTCTGCCCATATACTGTTATATCACATTTGGGAGGAAGAAAAGGAAGCATATAGTGCTAAACAACATTTTTATCTCCATTTGGAAGGACCACATTGTTTCAAATCACAAAAGCACAAATGTGGAACCTTCTTGAAGCCCTTGTGATGCCTTTTTGCTCTTCAACTTTTTTTTTTCCTGGCAATACTCCAAACTGTGAAGGGAAACAAAGGATGCTCAGACTCTTTGTATATTTATGGAGCTAATATGACTTTCAACAAGTTATTCGGAGAGTGCTGGACCTTTTGCTAATGGGTTTGTATCTTCTAGTTATTCAGGAGCTCTGACTGGGATCTTTGCTGCAGTGATCGCACAGTGTGGGTTTCTTGGTGCCCAATAAAGTGAGCTTACATGATGTAAGTGGTCCCACAGAGCATGCAGAGAGTTCCTCTCTGCTGCCTGTTTATGAGAAACTGGCAGAAAATTATCTTCAAGGTTTCTACCTTTCTTTACAGCTGGGGTGAGCTGAGGGGTCCTAACATATGCATACACACTCGATGCACAGTGGAACCTCTCAAGCCTTGCTCCCGGAGAGAGTCAGGCTAGACTGATGTGATGAATCTAGGGCTGCAAGGAATTTCCTGACAGATTCAGAAGCAGGGTCTGTCTCCAATCTCGAATTTGATTTTAGAAGGTGATTTTTCTTTTCATTTTAGAAGCTTCTTTCTGAAGGAAGTAGTAGATTTTTTAAGAGAAAAAATAACTTGCTGGAAGTATCTTTTTACATTTTTTTTTTAGCAAAATATTGGCCTCTGGACACCACCAAACAGGGGGATTTCCTAAGAAAGCAGGATTAGTCTGGGATATGGTATTAGCTCTTTCTTCCCTAAGCAACTTTGAGCACTATCAAGGATAGTGAAACACCTGCTGTCTTTCAGCCTCTATCAAAAGGGGATTGAGCTTTCCTTGAGCTTAGTTAGGTTACGTTAAGCTGAAACTAAAGTGAGGAACAAAACAACAACCTTTACCATGAATTTGAGAAAGAGGATGAATCAAGATTCTATGTACATCCTTGGGAAGGTCATTTCAAGATCGTTGTATCCAGATTTCTAAGGAAATGCAGGTTATGTGGCCACAATGTGTTCTAGTGTTCTTCCCAATAGCTTTCAAACGTGCTGGTGATTTCAACCAAATTTGATGGGAAAATAAAAATCTGAAGGGTAATAGAGTAATTAGCAGCACTTATTCCATTTCTCACTGCTAAGTACATGCTTGTGGGTAAAACTTTCCCTCCGCCTCCCTTTCCAGTCTTAGACTGGCATGGTTGGTGAGGGAAATGCTTTTTAATAGCACCTCCAATCCCATTTTCCCCATTTTCCTGGAGCTGTAGGACTGTGCCAGACCACTTCTCACAGGCAGTGAGTCTAGGCACTTCCATAAACATCAATTTCAAACAGTTGGAATAATGTTGCAGATGTAACAGAGGAAAAGGAAAAAGAAAAAAAGGTTTTTATAAAATGCATTCAGTGACTTTTGCCTTTAAAAGATGACCAACAGATTTATCAGCAGAAGCCAGATTACTTGTGGAGAAAATGCTGCGGAAGAATTAAATGAATGGATTGTTGTCTACATGGATTCATCTGTTTTCTGGACAGACTGATACAGAGTGAAACACGGTCTAGAGGCAGTCCTGTCACAACTGATGCTATGCCAAGGCAAAGTGCAAGCTCTGTTGTTGAAAGGCACGTATATGTATACATAACTCGTGTGTCATAGATCTGGCTAAGCTCCCTGACTAGACATTGACCAGACACTAGAATGTGTGTGACTTAAGCCCTAAAGCTTGAACAAAATCTGTATAGTTTTAGGATTAACTTCAGTCCTTGAGATTTGTCCTTGTTTGAGATTACCCTTTCCCAAATTTTAGCTTGCATGAGCATGCTGAGCTGCAACTCATTTCTCAGGTGCATGTGGAGCAGTAAACAAATTACCTTTATTCTCTGCTAAATAGAGCAAGAAAATCTTCAAATTTACCTAAAATAACAACTCCTCTTTATATTCCCAGTGTGAGTTTCTTTTCATTCTGTGACAACCTAAGTTGCTTGTGCAGTTCATGAGTTAACTCCTGTTTGGCTTGTCCCCAGGTAAGTCAATAATTCTCTTTTCAAGTACATACATCTCTTCTTTCTTCATTATATCTCTGCTATTTGTTGTTGTTGCTTAATTATTTATTTATTTTAATCCCTGTCTTCTATATCTTTATTTTGCCTGTGCTAACTCTTCCTGGCTCCAAAATCCCTTTCCAGAGAGAGATGAGACTCTTAAACTTCAGATTCTCACTGTCCCGAGTGTTTTCATCTCAGCAGATAACCATTAAGATTTAATTACTAACTGCTGCCTTGGTTCTGGAAAGGCTGTAGACCTTGGTCAGCAGTACATGTGCGTGGGGATATCCCAAAATACACCTGACTTCTTACTGACAGCTTCATAATACCAGCCAAAGCACAGACTTTCCTCTGCTTAAGGTTTAAAACACCACCTCCCAACACTGCCCTATGATGCAGCTATACAAACACACAGATTTTCTTCTTCCTCCAGCTCATTTGCTCAGCACTTAAGCACCAATTTAGAGTGACTGATCTGGTTTTAATCCAGATGGCTTGATCTAGCAGTTTCTCTCCCTCTCTCTAGCCCCCTCCCTCCTCTCCTTCCCCTGAAATTTGTCTGCATTGTTTGGTTTTGTTTTACAACCTTTGGGCAGGACAAGTATTTTCTCTCTCCTTTACTGGATACCTGACATTTGTGCTGTCATTGTGTGCTGAGTCTTTCAAGTCACTCCCAGAGACATGGTGTTCAAAGGCAGCTCTGCTGGGAATAGCATGAGAGTCACTGATTGTCTCATGATGTGGCATCACTCCTACAGGTAGCAGGTATTTTCCTGGCAGCTCGTCTTAAGCTTAGAGTAGAACAGCGTAACTGATAAGGGGTAAAGGTGTCTGCAATACATTAGTGAAGCTCTGGGAAAAAACCTACACAGCATTTGCCAAACTGCAGCTCTGCCCAGTACTGTAATCATGATATTGGTAATCTACTGGCACTTCTGAGAATTAAGAAAAAAAAAAAAAATACAGCAAACCTGCTCACAATCTCAAGGTGTACGTGTGAAGATAATGAATATTATTATCCTCTCTTTAAAGACTGAAAGGCTGTGCATAAATGATTTACCTAGGGCCCCAAAGGAGCCTGTGTTTGACTAGGGAGCTGAACTTTAATTGTACCTGACTTTAATCCTATGTTCTGACTGTACCTCCCTCATTACCTACCTGTCCGTTTTCATTAGCACTCATATCCATCTGACTCATTAATAAACCTGAGAGGGTGTTTTGTCATGGCTACTAAACATGAAACTTAATCGAGACCTAGACTTGAAATGTTTATTTGCCTCAAACACCCATTGCCTGAAATGGCTGTCATTTACACTGAATGCCAGCTACATTATGACATTAGCTATGACACAGTTAATGTTCACCATTAACCTCAGGTTATGGTCACAGAATCACAAGTGGATGAACTACCGTGTTTTGAGAAACTACTACAGCTGGAAACTGCTGTCCCCAGAGGGGACAGTCCTGTGACAGTTTCAGTCAGTCTAAGCCAGCACGTCCATGGTTCTGCCCTTACTGGCAGCTCCTGAAAGATATTTGCTTTTATTTGAAAGGTCTGGTTTGATTCTCTGAACTGGCTTACTCTCCAGTCAGTCAAGAAATGGTGCTGGCACGTCAGAGAGTGCAGGATCATTGTCTACTCCAGTTTAAATAACCTCAGCTGAGAGGCTGGTGGTTGCCCATGAGGGCTAGGAAGGCCTCAAGTCCTCGCCATGCAAAATAAAGCGAACTAACTTGAGCACCACTGAAAACTAGCTAGGCATAGACAAATGATCAGTGTCTGTCTCAAACGGAGAGCATTAAATTCGTGTAAGTAGCTAACTTGATGACCTGACATTGTCCTAGCCTGCCTACGCAATTGTGTTGGACTCGGAGACAGTGCCTGGAAAGGCACCAGCTCGTATTGAAGTTAATGCCTGAGTTCCTCAAGTGATAGATTAAATTTTTGCCCTTGGTTATGGGTACCCCAGGAGCAGACCTATCACTTACTCTGCCACCTCTGCAATGTAAATAATGTTTTTTTTTCCAGGAAGGAAGGGAAAAGAGGCTGGGGAAATAACTTCTCCAACTTACTTTTTGGAAGGAATCGTGTACCGGAGTCCTTGCCAATGGTTTAACACAGCAGACACCTGCAGCAGCTGCTGGTGAAGAAGGTCTCTCTTAAGACAGATGTATCCATGAAGAATTATTTCAGCAGAACTGAAATCTTGAAAATGCAGAGAGAAAAAGGAATTAATTTTTATTTGCTGCAGAATATAATTTCAAGTTTGACTTGAATAGTTTATGAGTTTGGATCAGGTTTAGTTAAAGAGTTTTTGCAGAACAAAATAGGAAGATAGTGTTTACTTTTAATTTAAAGGAGTTTACCCTCTCTCTTCAGAAGCACTTTTTAATTCAACCCTCCTTTCTTATGTATTAGTGCCCTAACCTAGGGGTATTTCAGGTTTAGTTTAGGAGCTCTTGTTGCAGCTGTTCTATTTTGAATAACTAATTAAATATTGATTTGAACAGAAGTTCCTTAACCATCAGGCAATAAATTCAATCTCTCTTCCTGCAGCTCATTTTTGTGACAAAAGACTCAGCTGGATTAGGAACCAAAGGAGTTTCATAGCTGCATAGGATCCTTCATTCAGCCTCAAATGTAGCTTCTCACGACAGCTAAGGGGATCTAAGAAGTGGCCAGCTGACTTTAAGAGCTCCTTCTGCTCAACTTATCCCTTACACCAAAATCAAGGCTTATCTGCTGAGACTGTTCATGAAGTTGAACAGCTAATTCTACTAAACCAACTGTGAAAAAACAGTGATTTCTTGGATTTGCCTTAGTTTCTGGAATACGAGCCATACAAAGTTTTAGAAGTACCATAGCTTGGGTAAAGGAAGGAGATGAACTCATGGACTAAACCAGGCCATCAGCAGCCGTAACAGGTCTGTTGAAATTGTTGTGAAACTGGATGTCAGGGAGCAATGAGGCCAGATGTGCCATGGGGTGTAGAGAGCTGCGAGTAGGGATGACAGCACAATTTAAGTTGCCTTCAATGCCAAAGAAAACGTGCAATCAAGGCAAACCTTCAGGCACAAGAAAGGTCTGTTGTGGAATTTAGCCTCTTACTCTGGATAGTTCTTCCTGTTGCACCCACTACATGTGTGTTTAATTTGACAATATGCAACATGCTTGTGTTTTCCATCAACAATATTGCCAAAGAGCCTTCATCTGCTCAGGAGAAAGCTATGTTAGAAACAAAACAAGGCAAAATAAACCAAAATAAACTGAAATAAAGCATAGGTGAGCACTTGCAAGAGATCACTTCCTTCCTCTGCCTCTGATGGTGTTTTCAAGCTCATGAAATGCACCTCAGTACTACAGGTCACTTTGCTTAAGTCACCTTCCATAATATTACACAGTTAATGCAAAAGACTAATAATAACATAGACTGATGATTCACAGAGGAATGTACCTTAGAGGGTACACAGAAACAAAGGTGCTTTCCTAGGATTGTGCTGAGGAAAAGATTAATTTGACATATAAATCTATTACATAACTTAAATGCACCACATTATCACCACTAACAGCAAAACCAGCTACAACAACTTTTACTGCCTCAAGTTTTCTCTAGCACTGCACAGTAATTATGTGACCTATCTCTAAGGTCACTGTGTACTATTGTCATATTTTCAGTTGTTTGAAACTACTGTAATTATTAAATGTATTACGGCTGCATAGTCCTTTTTAGTAGGGACTCTCAGAAAATAAAATCCAAGTGCATTTATGTCCTCAGTATCTCTAAAACTAACCGAATACCTTGGAGTTATGCTATTTTAATCCCCAAATCTGCCAGTGGATAGAGTGAAAGCTCTAGTTTTAACTGTGTCTTGTAGTCCTGAAAAGTTTTTTTCCTCCTCTTATCAAGGCTGCAGAATGCACACAGCAGTAGATATGCTTGACGTTATCTGTAGGAGGATAAAAGCCCACACAGCAGCTACTCTGTGCTGGACAATTTTGAAGCTGTTGGGAACTGTTTCTGTCCTTTCAAAGTATTACCGCATGCACATCAGGGGCTGTGGTACTTTCTGGCCTAATTTAATCACTGTAATGTGGAAAATAATCTTTCAGACTACCACATAGCGTGGGATTTGAGTCTGGCACCCTTCAGTTTTGAATTTCAGTGCTCCACGACGCCATCACTTACAAAACCAGAACCCAAATATATAGAAAGAAACAGAAGCGATTATCATAAATCAAAAACCTCAAAATGTGCGGGGAAAAAAAAAAAAGCAAAAGGCAAGAAAAAAGCAAGACTGTAATTGCTCAATATTAAGCTGAACATTCAAGATTTTGCCAGTGGAACTGATAAATTTTTTCTTTTCTACAGCCCATATAACAGGTAAAGTATTGTTAAATAGTTTCATGAGATAGCATCAAGGTATCTTTCAATTTGCCATTATTTCCACGTCTTCCCCAATAAACAGAAATCCACAGTTACAGAGAATAAGACATTCACTGAAGAAAAAAATAGAGCTCTATTAGCTACCCAGTGCTGAATAATATGTTGAAAACCAGTGTAGAAACATGGGTTGTATTTTAATGTGCATAAAGCTTTTAACTTGTGGAGTGGTATTTAAAAAAACATATTAATAAACAAGGTTTCTGTCATGGAATAAGCATAATCACAGTCTTTAACATTTTGTTAATGTAGTCAGCTGACTGCAGCTAGCATTCAGATGCCCGTGTGATGGATGACTTAGAAATGCTGTAGATGTTTCTTTCAGGCAATAGGCTGCACTCAGGGTCTTTTTAAGTATCTTTGTTAAAGGAAACACAGAGGTTGGCACTGACTCACTGCCACTGTAGTTAATTAGCTAACAGCCATTCAGAATGCTCACGTTGTCAATACAATGCTTCCTTTGGATGAAAACAGTTACATGGATGAAGAACAGTTACATCCTCCAAAGTTTTCAGGCTATGTCCATCTAAGACCAGCTACAAAGCTGCTCTCTTTCATACAATTTGGCCGTGACAACTGCAACAGAACTACTACAGTGGGTGAGGACAGTTAACTATGCAAATTCACCAAATGATGAGGAAATATACTTATTACTAACACAGGCACACGGGGGACGGGCAGTATCTGTAGATGCAAAGCAGAAAATTCAAAGTAGCTTTTAGAATTTCAAAGACTTGGAACAATGGTATCTGAGTTTAATGTTAACATCTATTTATACTACCGCTCACACGTTCCAGGGTGGGACAACTCCCACATGTTGTGGAAAAAGGTGACTGTGGGTGTGCTTCTAATTAGAGATATTCAGGTATATGTCTGGCTATGAATAGGCTAACTTTTCTTGAGGAAAAAATAGCCCCGTTTTACATATATTTGAGCTGAAATAGAATAAGAAATGTTTAAGAATAAGGCTGTCGATTGCTTCACTGAAAACTGCATTTAATCAAGATGTTTCAACAGCTGAATTTGTCACAAAAGAGACCACTTCTCCTCCAACATTATCTTTTTGTGTCCCATTTCTTATCAAGCTAATTTCTGGTGATTCTGTCAGGAAATGCATTTTCCTTTAGGCATCATCTCTCAGCAGTGGTCAGCACAAATCAAATCAGAGATGGAAAATAGAGACAGTTTACCTAAAATTAGAGCTGTAGTGTAAGAGGTATTTTGTATGCATTATACCAAGGTTGGGATTGTAACCGACGCTTTATTAAAATGTAGTATTATTTTTTTTTTTTGCTAAATCTCTATTCTAAGCCAAAAAAAGGAAGACAAATTAATTTAATTTATCCTAAATATTCAGTATTTTTTCCGCTTGATAAACTGTGCTCATAAAATTAATGGAGATTCATCTCACTCCTAAAATTCTGCTTTTAAGTTTGGAATTATATATACTGTCACAGACTTGAAGCCAAATTAAGAAACTTAGGGTGTTTTGAGTCAGAAAAGAGGGTTTAATCAGAACTATTTTAAAGCTTCATCAATAAAAGTATGAATAGAATATTTAGAAATATTACACAATGATATCATAGTATTCTTATTACATCCTGATACAACATTATTCCCACTGTGCATTGTAATTGCCATGTTATAAAACCACATGAAAACAAATAAAAACATACAGAGATTAGCATTAAAATACTCAAAGGCCAAATTAATATTTTCCCAAAAGAATTTGGATTTGCTTTGACAACAAGACATTCTGAGGGGTTTTTATCAGCAGTATCTTTATGGTGAATTTGCAGTGGCAAACTCCTTACCCTGGATATGTCTACTGATGCAACACATATGTTTGGGAAAGACAGCTAAGGAGAAATCAAATTCACGCTTCATCCTGTCCCTAGAATTTCAGCTGATGATCGGCAGAGCACACACTGGAAGAGATTTAACCTGTGACTGCTGCTGTTTCAGAGCTCAGCCCTCCCCACAAAAGTCGAACAAGTAAATTTATGTCAATTTTACTGTCAAAAAGACAACTTGGATTTTTTAACATATGCTAACAGAAGCATATTATTAAATATACATATAGTTATTAATAGCTGAGTTCTCAAAATAGCAAGGATACAGCTCATGGAATTATATCTGGCACAATTTTTTCCCCTATGCAGTGTAACGTTCCAACTGGGTTAGGCTTGCTCATGTACACATTATATATATGTATATATATCTCCAAATTATAGCAAAGTTTTTGCATTCCAGTAGCATTACTTGAACAATAAGTATTATTCAAGGTGAATAAGAATATTCTATAGCCCATATTGAAATATATAGCTAACTGTAAGATACATCTCTCCATCCTTTCCTTCTGAACTTCACATTTATGGTGGGAGAAACAAACACAAAGGCATTTATTGCAGATGTGCTGTAAATCAAGACCATGATCTATTATCTGTGGGGAAGGAGCTGTTTCTAGTTTTAAGTGTGAACAAATTAAGAGTACAACCTATGAATGCAACTTTTAAATTAATAAATGCCTTTTTTTTCTAGATCTGCCTCACAAGTGTTTTAGAAATGGATCAGAGTTCAGACCCAAACCTTTTCACCTCACAGGACTGAACACGAAGCAGATATTTACAGCCACTGCAGAGTACCTATCAGTGGTGTTCCAGTGTGGCTGGGACATAGCACTGACTCATCTGTATCAGTACTTGCTGGTTAGCCAAAAGTCTGGTTGCTCTATGTTGGTACAGAAATTCACATACTTCCAACTGTCTGATTTGACTAAATCTTTGTTTCTGATTTCCCTTGATGGATTCCCACCTCCTACACAGGGAGCTATCACTGCCTTTGGTACAAAGGGCATGTCAGAGGCATGACCAGCAGAAGAAACCTGAATAAAAGGAAACTTTTTATGTTGATTTCAGCTGTTTAGGTCAGTGGTGGATGACCCAAGAAAAGGCTGCACCAAACTACTGCAGCAGCTGAGGGAGTTGTAAATATTTTCACACCAATCCCTCTTTCAGCTGCAGAGAAAGAGCTGGTTAGGCTGAAAAAAGAATTAAAATTCAAGTGTGTTTAAGGAGGTTCAGAAAATCTTAGCTGAAGAAAAACTGCAAAAGTAGGACAGAAAGCTGAGGAGGTATTATCAAAAAGTGACACTATCATGGTTCCATACTGACTTTGACTAAGTAAAAACTTCGTTGATTCTGATGTCTGCAAAATAGCCAAACTCTCAGATTTGATGTAAAAACAAGTAGAAATATTCCTGTATGCAACTAGAGCAGTTATGATTTGAATTAAATACATACAGACATCCTCATACAATGTACATGCTGGCTGATGTTAGCACTGGTGGTGCCTCAGATCCTGGCCCCCATGAGAAGGACATTGCATAGTTTTGTTAGGGGACAAAACACAGGCCACATCTATCTTTGTGACAATTCCCAGCTGGCTTCCCTGCTAGTGACAGAAGTAATCAGCAGAACTAGATTTTTAGCTGTTTAATGCCTGTATACTGCAATGAGAATACATTTCCAGAAAGCCATACAATTTGTTATAACATTTTTGCATTTTAGATTTGATTTATTACTACCTGTTATTTACTATGCCTTCTTCTATTGCGAATCTATTTGCACTGAAATAATCTTTAGGGAAGAGCTACCTCAGAGGGGAAAATGTAGTAACTGTGAAGTGACTTTTTCACAGTTATGCACAGAATATCAGACTACCTCGACCGCATTTCAGCGTATAGCTCTGTGTTCTGCCCTGTTTCCTCACCAGCTCCTAAATGAAGAATTGATACGTTCCATGGCAGAGCTGTCTGCCAGCTGTGGTACACAATAAGGTAAAGGTCTGTTCGCATTAAAGGTTTTCACCTGAAATCTTTGGGTGCAGGGAATGTACTTGTCAATTCAGACTTCCCTGCATGAGCAGAATAAATCAGTATAATTAAGTGGTTGCAAATGACTGATGGAGAGACGGCCAAACAAGTGCAAAATGACAGATTACTTCTCAAAATGTGACCTGATACAGATAGACCATGTAAGTGTACCTTTCACCATAAAAAGGATGATAAGTATGGCATACTAAACCTTCAGCGGTGTGACAGATCGGGTTTATTGTCTCCACCACAGGCCACTTTGTAATACCTTCACTTAAGCAGTCACCTTTGCTGGTGCTGGAAAAGTACAGAGCTTTACACTCTACATGTTCTTTGACTGGTGATAATGAAAGTGTATATTGTGCTATCTATACATAACAAGCACTTAAAGGTGAAATCATTTATGTATTGGCACTGCTTTGAAACCAGGAGTTCAAAACGGGTAGCTCTGTTTAAATGAAGGGAAAAGAAATTCTTGCTAGAAAAGTTAAAGAGTTCAGCAGTGGAAAGGGCAAGAAAATAGAGAAATCTGCTCTTTAACTGTCCTTGTCCATTACACAACAGACATTAAAAGATATGGATTTCTTTCTCTGAAAAATCTGATGGCTAAAAAGGACAATGTCAAGGCATTTTATATATACAGACAGGTTCACTAGTGTTCTCTGGTTGCTTTCTGCTACTCTAGTAATGCAAACCAGCCATAAACCCAGCCAGATTTACAGCTGCTTTGTTTGTTGGAGCAATGAAAAAGCGGCCAGGGTGTCCCAGTGAAAATGGCCCATATGCTGCGGCCTAGATTCTCAACAATGGGAACTTAAATCCACATTTAGGTGATTAAATAAGTGGCCTGCTTTTCTGAAGTGCTGAGCCTACTTATGTCCCACTGAGCCTTTAAAAAAGAAACTTGAGTTTCTTCTTTTCTGATGTGCGAGACTCTACCCGCAGTGGCTGTGGGGTCAGGCTGCACCTGGGGAGTGAACCCTGCAGAGACTGAGGATGGGACGTGTAGGTGGAAGAACACATCTGCACCTGGCAGGTGATAGGAAGAGCAAGGGACGCCCTGTAGTGTCTGGTCAAGAGCTGGACGAGGTGTACCCCTACACCCAGAGATGATTAGATGATGGTGCACTCGGCACACGAGACGTAATAGTCCTGATTCAGTGCTCAGCAGCCTGGAAAATCAGAATGCGCCCGTGTGAGACTAAAATGCAATTAATCCTAATAGAAAATATGTTGTTAACAGCATATTGTCACTCCTTGAAAGCTGGATAAGACAATGCAATGCTACATCAACATGCCTGTGCTTCTACTGAGCGTGTTTTCCAGCTATGCTCCTTATTGTATTGATTTCTGTGAGGCTGACAAGTATTCCTCTTGATTCCAGAGAGAGCATGAAAGCCGTACCTTACTTAACAGAGGAAGAAAGAAAAGGACGTTGCAAATGCAGATAAAAATAAAACCAGAGAAGATGTTGGACCTCTTCCAAATTTGAAAGCCAACCTTTAGGCAGAGGATGTAGAAGAGGTAAGAACAAAGTAAAATGAATACAAAACAAAAAACCATGGCAGTGGTGCTCCTTTAAAGTGATTATTTATTAAAGGTTTTACTTTGGGAGTGCAGTGCACTGTGTTTTAGCTTCTGGGGGCACAACAGAAAGTTGGAGGTAGAGATGGTTCTCAAACAGATTCTTACAGCCAAATCAGAAAGGTTTGTTTCAAGATGAACTTCTTGCACTATTGAACTTCTCCTCCTACATCCTAAAGGACCAGAGTTGTCGCTTGTTTGGATCAGTACAGAACAACAGACTTCAGCTGAGTGCAGTTTATTTATATCAGCTGAAGATACAATTTTCTCTGCTCATTTTCCACTTTATATTAGTGACAATGCACCGATGAACTGAGCATTCTAGAATTTAAGAAATGCAGCCTACACAGAGAGCTTAATTTTGTAGCCAGTCTTCCACTAGAAGCAGATGTTAATTTAAATACCTTGATTTTTCTATGGATTTCTGAGGGAAGGCAGAATTTTTTTTTCCTTTCCATTTAAAACTCATTTCTAATTTTCAACACCATAAAGTAATTTTTAACTGAAAAAGGAATATGTCCTCTTGATGTGACAAAATGCACAGTAATGAAGGAAGAAAACATAAGCACAAACCACTATAGCTGTAAACTCTAGATTTCAAGTATGTCCTTTAGCTATGATTGTTCAAATAAGTCAAATGGTAATGTTTAATCTTCCTACGGCGATCTGATAGACTGTAACTTAAAAAAAATGGGTTTATCACACTATAGCCTGTCACTGAAGCAAAATCTAGTATGCTTGTTCTAATTCAGGAGGTTAAGATAAGGGCCATGGTGATTGTTGAAATAAATGCATTACAAAATTGAAATGATTCTTCACTGAAGATTTCCTGGAGCAATTTTTATGCTTAGCTGAGAAGTTTCAAATAGGAATGAGCTGAAAATTCAACTTGTAAGTGGAAAAGACTACAGTCAATCTTTAAATGAACAGATCCTAAAATAAACCCCACAACAAAACCCCTAAACTGACATCCCCACCCCAAACAAACCCCTCACACAGTCACTTCTTTCACATGCTCTGAAAGCAGAATTCAGCAGCAGCTAAATCTCAAATGATTCCCTCTAAAATACCTGGTCTGGGAAGTATGGATCTAAAATATTTTTATCAGCTTCTGATAGAGCCAAGAATCCTCCTTCCACCTTTGCTTCGAAGACAGAGTAATGTGAGAGTGAGGGCCAGGGGAGGAAAACATTCTGCTGCTCCACATGTGCTCAGTCCCCTTACAGAGCATCCTCCAGGGGATTTTTCCATATGGTTCCTGACCTTAATCCAGTCCTTCCGAAGGCTTTCATCTGTAGCAGAATGGAGTATCACAAAATGTGTGTTCACCCTCAGGAGACATGGCAAAGGTTACCAGGCATTATTGACCTGCAGTGCTATAATGTCCCTCAAGACTAACCTTTAAAGCTTTCAGTTCTGAGTAAAACAGACTAGCAGGATCTTTTCTATGTCTCTGGCAATATTGTAACTTTTCATAAAGCTATGTATAAAGAATACTGAAAAAGGGCAAGAGGAAATTGCCACCATGTCTGAGATAGGCCTGCAAGGTACACATGTACTCCCCTTACACAAATCTCTCCTTGTTGCTAATCTGGTTGGTCCGGCCGCTATTGCCAACATCAATATGATTTTGACAATGGTAGGAAGGAACAAGCTGGCTATGCAGTATCTTCATCCTTCCAGTTCAATAAAGAGAATGAGGATGCACATGCAGCTTTACTAGACCAATAGTTGGTATATGTTGGCTAGCTATGTTGAACTCGATGGAGCTAAAAAGCTCTATATTAGTCGACAATCTGGCCTCTCATTTAGAGGAACAGGAATGATTTATGCATTACTGAAGGGTTTTTAAAAATAAGAATGTAAATTATTTTGCAAAATTAGGGAAATAAAAAAAAAATCGTAAGTGGAGCATATTACAAGACCTATCTTGTTTTCTACAGAAGTATATTTTTCAGGCCAGAAACACCCAGTAAGTGGTCTAACAGCCTTCATCTCAGTTTAAAAGACAGACAAGCAGGGGTTTAATTTTAAAATTAGACCAGACTCATAGTAGAATTTCACAAGAACATCTAAAACATTTAGAATTGCAACTGATAGAAATTTTCCACTTTGAATCCCTGGTCTTGTAGATTCACAGGAATGGATCAGGGTGTATATGACAGAGGAGGGCTACTGGGAAGGGCAAATCTATCCCAGTACTTTCTTCCTACAGTGTCAGTGCAGTTTAGTTATTTATAAAGCAGAAACTGGATTCCCCTTCATACTCCTATGTCTTTTTGTGCTATTGACACTTGCAACAGCTGTGCTGGACTTGCTTCTCACATCAACCACCAACTACTTTACAAGTTAGTGCACCAGCTCAGAATGTTAATCACCACCACTAAACAGGAAATTTCAGCAGGCTAATAGCTAGGTTACCTACCAGAGTGAAGTTAGGTTATAAAGCCAGAAAGACTTGTAAATCCATTTTTCTGGCTGGCAATACAGTCACGCTGAATACCTTTCTCCCCTATGATTGTTAACACTGGTAGGGAAAGAGCCATTTTCTTACTACCAAAACCCAGTATCCAAGACAAATGCTTCAATAATACAAAGAACTCTCCTTATTTCTGTATATATTGATGTTTACCTCATTGCAGGGGGAATGATTTTATCAGGTGAGTTGGAGGTGGTCCAAGATTCTCTTGAGAATGAAATTTCTTATTACAGTTAAGCAAACTCCAGGTCAGTTCAGAAATCAATCCGTTAGCTGCGAAGTTGTGAAAAGGAAGAATCTGCAATAGGAGCTGACAGCTCCCTTTTAGAATAGAAATTGGGAAACACTCCTGAATATAACTGGTAAGGAAACAGCAGTCTGCAGTCTAAGTTCCTTCAGAACTGTTCAGCAGCAGAACAAGGTTTGTAGAGTGCCTTTTGGTGACTGGAAATGTGGCCCAGCCACTGCACGTGATCACTGAAAAACTTGCAGATACCTTGCCATCAATGCACAAGTGTGTCATGCTTGTTATTCCTGCTTCTTTACTTTTCTTTTGACTTTGAGAATGATGTGAGGATGCCTTCCAGCCCAGCTCCCAAACCTATGGAGTGGCACCCTCTGCAAAGCTAAAAGCATGGCCTCTGCCACTTCTCCAGTTAAGCCCCTTGCTCAGGAGGCGACTAATAAAGTACTGAGCTGTTCATCCACTCACATTGCTCCCTGCAGGTGAATGAATTATTTCCAAAAGGTTTCCAGATCTTCAACAGCATACTGAAAAATACCTGGCCTTGCAGGTCCAGTGTAAGAAACTGCTTCTCGTGTGGAAACCACCTTGTTTCTGGTTCCCTGTTTGGCTAAGGCAGTTAAGCACCTACTCCATTACATGCCATGGAGATGTCACATTATTGTCCACATGAAAACTGGTTGGCTCAGAACAGACTCCTCACATTCCACTCCATAAAGCCATTCTCAGAAAAAGTGTTAGGAGGAGAGGAATGCAAGTGTGAATCCCGTTGTGGTATGGACAGCTCTGACTCACGGGCATCAGTGTGAAAGAAAACTAGGAGTTAACCCCTTTGGCTATGGATGTTTGACTGGCTGATTTCTTCCTGAGGCAAGGGCATGAGCTCCTGAGTCATATGTCTAAGGAACTTGATTCTCTCATATTTTACAGGGAGCACAGCTTATGCCTCTGGATTTTGGATGATACTTATGGGGACAGGTTCTTTAAAACAGTCACTGTGTTGCCTAGTGTAGATATATCAATGTCTTTTGGTCAGACCCTCCGGGAACCAAAGGCTTAGGCAACTTTGACTTTGGTTGTCAATCAAAGGCAGTAGGAAGCACACTTAAGTCTGGAACAAATACTTCTGTGGTACTTTGGTGCTAAACCTGCACACGGGTTCTGCTTCTATCATTACTGAAGCAAAACACAGTACCCTGTGCGTTAAAGGCTTTTCCCCAGAAAAGCTCAGAAGCTGGAGGAGTTCGTTGCGCCGCCTTCTCACAGCCGCATCTGGTTCAGTGTAATATTCATAAGCGAGCTGCATATTTGCAGGAGATATGTTCTGCAGGATCACACCTCGTTTTCAGTTTATCATTACATTACATGAATATATGCAGCAAATGCACTCCTTTTCTATAGCATACCACTTCTAGACTTTCATTTTTTTTCCCCATTTCATCATATCCCTGCTATGAACATATGGGAAGAATGTCTGCTCTCTAAAGAAGGATGTGGTGATGCTTTTGACCTATGATTTCCATGGACCACAGTTCGAGAAACTCTGGAATATGGAATATTCACACGCAGTTCCTGTGGTGTCCCCAGATAAAGCTTCTCTTTAATGTTTGATGATGCAATTTCCAAATAGTCCTTTAGTGGAAGATGGTGTTTGGATCTAATTTCATGTGAAGAATAGGGGGTCAGAGAGCTTGTACTGGAGTTTGTTCCGTTTCCACCCAAAGAAAATGAACCTAAAGTTCTCTGTAGAGTCTCTGTATCTCATCACAAGTGCATATTGTCGAAATCTCGCCTCTTCCTTGGTGAAAGATAATATATAAATGCAGTATTTCTATTGCAATCATAGCATATATTTTTAAAAAGCACAGAACTAAGATACATTAGTACAAAATCATTATTACTAGAGAAACATTTATTTTTAACGAGCCCTGAAGCCAATATAACAGCAATTACTGATTAATTCACTACCATAATAAAGTAATTTATTTATCATAATAAATTATCTCAGAATTAGAAAATAAAATATTACTTTAGTTACAGTCTGTCAGAAGGGGCAGATTTAAGCATTCTGCTTTATATGAAACATTGGAACAGAAAAACCAGGCAATTTAATATTAGATAATTAAAGGCCTTTTGAAAGCCAGCCACATTTGGAAGAAAGAAAAGAAAATGTAATTCTCAATGGAGCTGAGACTCCAACTTCCTCTTTAGAAAAAAGAAAAAAGTCTAAAACAGAAAGATTTTTTTTTTCCTTTTTTCATTGACGTGAAGAAAAAAAACCAAGTGTGGATCCCAGATTCTAAGGATTAAGTTATAAAAAGCCCCTCAGACTGACCTCCAGTATTTTGGAAGAAAGCCCAGTGTGTAATGAGGGAGTAAGAGAAAGATGGAAAAAGCAACTTTTTTTTTTTTTTAATACGCTTACAGCGCCTTCAGGGACTTTATCTGGGAACGCTGGGTAAACAGCACAGTGGAATTCTGGTGGTAGGCTCTCCCTCACCACATGTCTAAATTATGCAACAAATGTTTGATTGGTGGCTTCTTTGTGCTGAAAAGTGCCTGATCATTTCATCCTCCTGGTAAAAGAGAACTTTACTTAGAGAGAAGTGAGGAAAAAAGCCAACAGCACACAAAAACGTGGCAGCAAAAATCACTGTGAGAGAGTGAAGCATCCTCTCTAATATAAGCAAGCAACCCTGTGAATTGAAAGCAAAACTGTTCAGCTAGCTTGGGAATTCGGCTGCCTCTGTGGCAGAGAGAGTAAACAACTTCAGAAATGATTGTGTATTTCTGCTAATCACTTAGGCCATAAGATAACAGCTAAGTTGACATTTTGTGTGCAAGAAGTGAAACTGCTTACTCCTGTTCCCCATTTTCTGTCATTTTTGCAGAACAGTGACTGTCAGCAGTGTGCCCTGAGTGCAATAACGTTACAGCACATTGGCAAAAAGACAACCTTGAGACTTATGTGCCCCCAAATGCAAACCCTGTCTGAAATTCTTTCATGTTTTAAAATGATAAATGTTACTATCTTCTCTGTGCATCATCCAGTAAGAATGCAAAGAGTGCAAAAAAAACCCCAAACCCTGGCAGCCGAAGGATTCTTGGGCTTTCCTTTTTTTAGAAATATGCCCAGTACTTGCCCTTCAGCTTCCTTTCTTATCACACTTCAATTTGTAGTTCCATTGCTGCTGTTTAGTGGTAATTTCATGACTTGGTGTTAGAACTGGCTTTGTTATTAGAACCGATTTTAAACATTTCCTCCTCCTCTCAATCCACAGATGTACGTTTCTGTTTTGCATCCAAAGATTGTTGCACTGCAATTTTGCTAATAAAATTAGTAATGAGCTCACGATGTAATTTTCATTGATGATAATTGAAAATTGCTCAAGACAGGTCCCTTTTTGAGGAGATATAAGTAGTGTTATCACTAAAGAAGAACCATTAATCTTGAGGTCAGACAAAAGTTTGCTCTTCACCAGGTGATGTAAAAACTCACTCCCCCAGATACATTATAATATTGTTCCAGATCTTGGTCTTAATCATTCAGAAAAGGACTTACTTCTTCCTACACCCCTTTCCTTTTT
This sequence comes from Chloroceryle amazona, assembly GCA_027560015.1. NCBI lineage: Eukaryota > Metazoa > Chordata > Aves > Coraciiformes > Cerylidae > Chloroceryle > Chloroceryle amazona. Next base: position 81,355 of record JANHFX010009859.1, on the reverse strand, counting down.
CTTTACTAAGAAATGCAGCGAGAGTGAAATGATCTATTCAAGGCTTGAAGGCAATATCACTCATAGACTGTAGCATTTTTTTTTCTGATATTTTGCTTTTTCTAAAGTTACAATTAGTTTTAATGCATTGAATCTATCACAAGTATCACTTTTCTCTAGAAAAAAAGAAGCAAAATGTTAAAAATTGCCTGCCTAATATGTATTTCATATTTCTGTCTGCACATAAATAGATGCTATCAGTTATTACCTTGATTAATTTGACAGGCAAATGTGTGATTTTAATGCTGAAGAGAAGCTGTATATGATCTTCAGCCACCCATTCTACCTGTCCTGGTGGTGAACACCCATAGCATCCTTGAAAGAAGCACATCTAAAATAGGAACAGGTTTGTGTAGAAATCCTGACAGTCCACCCTTTCCCCTAGTGAAGTTATGGAGCTTTTGCCAAGGTGTGGGGGAAAGATTCGTCTGAGATCTTGCTGAATGTTTCCATCAATGATACAGAAAGTGTCAAATCACATAAGGAGTAAATATGGAAAGTATATTCAATTCAAGCATTTTGGGAAGCAGAGAAAGAAAATACCTAGAGACATGATAAATAAGCTATATGGTGATAAAGGAGAGTAGAGGTGGATGTTTCCATAGGAACCAAGAGAAAAGAGATTTGTCTGTGTTCAGAATCACTTGCATGACATTTAGAAAGGGGTCAGCAAGTTTCTTGGTATGATTCTTCCTTTTCCTTCTGCTCTTGAAACTCTTCAGATATTTGTAAAGTAAAAAGAGTTTGAAAGGTGGACGGGACTCGTGACAAGGGAACTGCAAAGTTAATGCTGCCTAATTCACATGAGGTCCTCTGTGATGTCAAGCATCTTTAAGGGCTAATAAATGCACATGTGTATAAGCAGCTGATGAGTGTTAACGAGGCTACATGTGTCTGACACACACCCAGACAGGGAAATAATGTAATTTGTTTAGAGAACAGCATCAATATGTTTCCAAAGCCCAGATATTCCAGAAGAAAGAGATACCTCATACTGAAAAACATCTGGGGCTGAAAGCAGGGAAAGAGCTGAGCAGGAGTCAGCGGTGCATTGCAATGGCAATAAAAACCAATGAGATCTCGTGTAGTGAATCAAAGGAACAATCATTCTGAACAGCAGCACTGTTATTGTACCTCTCTGCTCAGATCACACCTGGACTGTTGCCTTCAGTTCTACTACCTGCAGTAAGGTAGCAATAAATACAGGGTTACAATGAAGAAGGGACTTAAAAGATGATGAACAATTAAAAGGTTCCTACCACTTTACTTCACCAAATGGCAAATATGTAAATGCATGAGCTGATATACAACAAATATAAGCATTGAATAGGGTCAGGAAATGATCTAAACTTAGAGTGACATTATGGTTAAATAAATATAGGCTGCATATAAAAACAGTGTATTTTTTTTAATGGAAGTATTTTCCCCATGGGAATGTCATCATTTTCACAGCAAGCTTGGGGAAAACACTGGAGCATGTATGTCAGAGAGCAATCATATAACAAGAGTTACAAGAATGCATTTAGTATGTTTTTCTTATTATTATTCTTACTATTCTATGAATCATACTCAAAAAAAAAAAGATGGAGGGGTATAATGAGATTCAGGAAAGAGGCAAAGGTGTACTTATATGCTCCTCATCAGGTTTGTAAATGATTGCAAGAATTAATTTCTTCATAATCAGGAATCAAAGGAAAAGTATGGAATGCAAAGTGTGAGGTAAAGGTCAGTGGGATGTAGGCCTGAGTGCTCAGAGTTCTGCCATGAAATCATAGGAGCTTTATCAGGTGACATTGAGTGGGACATCTCTTCAAGGAAATGAATTTTCCAGAAGTCCAGACTTATTTTCCCTACAGCTTGAATATCTCTAGACCTCAGAGACGAGGTTTGTGGTAATGCTGCTTTCTTAAGGCCACACATCAAAGAACAGCTTTGCCTTGGGTTAACATTAAAAGTTAGTGAGAAGTAAAACATGAGACAGCCAGACCATCCATTTTGGCATCTCTCCAGATCAGCAGTGGCATGAACACGGCCGGGCAAAAGCCAGCTGAGAGCCTGGATTAACTGGGGGAGTTTGTTACCTTTTTCACTTCTGTATGAAAGAGCAGCTGCTAGGCTTGTTAAAATGGGTTTCAAATTAATTCCTGACAAACTCAGATATAGTCTCAGGGCCCTTATTCTTTTGCCATCATGTTCTTCTGGAAATTTATACTGGGGTCTTGAAAATGACACACAGTGTATCAGAAATTCAGTCATGTAAAAAGTCAAGAAATAAGCTAGGAAAGAAAATTCATATTGCCCTTACTGGCTTTGCCAGTTGGTTTAAATGAGAGAATGATAGAGTTATGTTTCCTTCACTGTCACTGTAGTTCTTTCTTTAGTTTTCTATAAGCCTGTTGTGGAAGACGGAATTTAAATGTCATGGATCATTGCCAACAGAAAAAAGAAACTTTTTTCGGGTGGGGGCAGAGAATGTCAATAGCTTGTTTGAGCATCGGATTCATTTTGCAGACACGCAACTCAATTCAAGGAGATTTGGTAGGATGAGATAAACAAGTGTTGACAAAACGTAGAAAAGAAACAGACTTTCACATACTTATGGATGGTAGGTAAGCAGCTTCTCTGAAAGGAAGCACTTCAGAGGCTGATCTGGTGCCAGGTTTAAGCTGCAGATTGCTATGTAGCTTGTCTGTGTTTCACTCCTTCCCTTGGGGTAGCCATGGCTTCTCACCCCTCCCAAATGAAAGGCAAAAGGGCAGAAAAAAGAAGGGAGGGAACAACTTTTTTTTCTCTGGTTTTGGTGATATCAAAAAGAGATGATCCGAGTGTAGCAAGATCACTGGTTTATGTGAAAGCTATCCATACACAAATCAAGACAGTCTGAAAATACATCTAAAGGAAAGCCCTTGATTTTAATGCTGCACATTAAGTGGAAAATTCAGCTCTCAAAAGTTTTTGAGAGTACTATTCTACTTTCCTGCCAAGATATCCACACAAAATTCTGTGCTTCTAGGCTAAAAAAGAGTGCTCTGCTAAAAAAGACTGAAGGATGAGGCTCTCTGAGCTATTTTACTCCCTGATTTAGTAAATAGATTTTAATGGGATAATTTACATTATTAAAGCTAATCACATCATTAAAGCATTTGTCTGGAATAGGGCCCTATGCATTACTGAGAGCATCTTTTCCTGAACAGGAAACAAGATTAGGGCTTTGCAGAAAGAATTATCAGTTCTGATTCGAGGGATTTAATGTAATATTTCTTTCTCATTTTGAATTTCCTTACTTTAAAGTTAGATTTGTCATCCTCCTCAAAATTTTCTGTGTACTTACTACCTATGGACTCCCTACACAGGTACTAGTACAGACTGTTAGTTAACCTTTAGGTTGAAACAACTTTTCCCATGTAGATTCTCAGGGTTTGACCAGTGGGATTGCAGAATAGCTCAGTTCAGCTCAGTGGTACCAATCTACTCAGTTTGTACTCATATGAATGACAGTGGGATTTGTCTTCCCAAGTGGGAAAAAAATGGGGGAAAGTTACTCCCTCTGTGTAGGTTTTCTGCTTGTATCAAGGCCAGTATGACACCAGTAATGCATAGGTTAAATGAATTGTAACCTGTCAGGGAATAGAAAAAAGGATACAAGTAACTTTTAATATATACATCCTGTGCACAATTTCTCATTGTATAGATTTTTCTATCCTTAGTTAAGCCCTAAAAAAAACTAAGGACAAGATCTATTGGTAGACATATGAAAAACTCTCTCTAAATTGTAAAGTATCTATGGCAAATAAACATAAAAATTAAGTGACTGAATGAAGAGATAGTTTCTTAAGTACTTTCAAAGTCCTCTGTGTGCACAGATGGCCATATGCACGTGCCGCTCGCTATAGGAAATATGTTGTGTGTCCGTGAGAATCTATATACAACAATCTCTTCAAAATGAAACTCTCCATGTGTAGCTAGTGTATTTCCCAAAGGACCAGCTATTAGGGTTTCTTAAATCCTCTTCAGAGTAGCAACATAATTCAATCCAAATACTAATTCTCATGAATGGTGCTCACTATATATTATGGTGTATTGCAACTGTTTCAGCTTGTCTGGGAAATAATAATATCCTGATCCTTATTTCTACATAGATTTTTCCATACGTTTTTGACCCAAGCAAAATAAAATAGAATGAGGGGAAAAAATGTTTCAGGGCTTAACCTTCTGTCTGTGATTAATAGCCACCAGAGACTTTATGTTGTCTGAGCAAAGCAGTAGGAAAATGCTGACCGTACTGTATATGCAATAAAAACTCCATGCTGACACAATGCTAGACGAGAAAGGTGAAACAATTTCAGCCATCATGTTAACAAAACCCTTCAAGTAAGTATGTTTTTAAGTTCTCATCCAACCTTTCTTAAGAAAACGAGTGGAAATGTAAGCAAGCAAACATTTATTGTGATTCTTCTAGCAGTGGGTTGGACCGAAGATAGTTCAACACTGCATATGGTCCCTAAGCAGTGAAGGAAGGTGAAGGACTACACAGTAAACCCTGGGATATCCAGTGACTACCCTCTGCTTGGATCCCAGGGACATCCATGCCCTTCAGCGAGCTTTCAACCAGGCTTTGTGACATAAGGATCAAAAATAACCAGAGTGAAATCCTCAAATCAACTCGGGGGTAAAACAAATGTCATCGGGAAAAAGAATCAGGAACGACACATTCATAGGCTAAGAGTCTGCCCAACATTTTCCTTACTCACTGGCCAAGAATGACAACCTCAAAAGATTTTGCTTCCATTTAGTTTGACAACACATTCAATCCATAGTTACTGAAGCTGGTTATTTCAATAACAATTTACTAGCAGCTTTAACGTGAATGCTTATTATTTTTAAATGCAAACCAATGCCTTTGTCACTAATTTTAGAACTAATTTTAATTTGAACTTGACATTAATATGAACATGACAATGCCACTTTGCCACTATGTATTGCCATCATTTATTTTTATTTTCTCATGGGAACTGACAGGATATGATTCATAATGACAATATTAATATAAGCCTATGAATAACAATAAGGTTTTATAATAATATTAACATACATAACATAATCTGTATTGAATCTGTCAACATTAATAACTGAGATTTTTTTCCCTATGTGATATACATTTTCATGTGTCTATAAATGTCTTCATTAATATACATTTATGATTACTATTAAGCTTATTCATAGTTTCTTTTATTATGCAAATAAGGGCTATAACATACTCTAAAGACAGTGATTCTCCATACATCACTTTTATCTTTAACAAGTCCTATAAAAAGCAAGTAGGTTAAAAACTCAGCCCCACTAGTTAAAATTGGTTTGTGTTCTTGAACTAAAAATGTTCATCGTAGAGGATGTCTATGAAGCTATTAATTACCTAGCTCTATTTATCTATAGAAAATCTCTCAAAAAAGTAAACTATGCCAAAAAAAGTATTTTTCAGAAGTGACAAAAAATAATGAAAAGAAAGAAAAGTACAGCTTGGAGTGGAAGTTTTATTTCTACACATATCCAGGTACAACTGGGAACATGAAGATAGTCACAAAGGTAGTACTACATGATGCACGGTTGTTGGAGGGCATATGGTACATTTCACTCTTAACTGAGACTTTTTCTATCCTTTTAGCACTTTATGTTAGAATCTTAACAAGATTTGTTAGTCCAGCTTGTTTTCTTTAAAGTATAGTTGCTAAAAATGCCAAGGAGGAAAACTAATGTCACAGCCATCTGTGAAAAGCACCAGAGCAATAAATGTGTTGAATTGTGATGAGATCTCCACCAGTAATGATGGAGGTCTTTGGGGAAATCTTCATATGCTGTTGATCTTTGACTGAACTGGACCATCAAACACATCACTAACATTACACAGAATAAAGCCTTTTCCCTCCATCTTCCTTCACCGTGTTTAAGGAGAAAAGCTCATCTGAAGAGATTAGTAAATAAACTATCTCGAGATGAGGATAACTGACATCTTTTAGCCTCAAAGAGTTTCTAAATTATCCTTCTGTTCTTGTGAGAGTACAATTAGATTAAATAGTCCCTATTGCCCGGGTTGTGATAAAAGTTACCTGGAGTGGAAGCTTTGTTTCAAAAAACTACTTCAGAATGTCTATAGGCAACTCATACATTCTTATTGAACCTCAGCTTGGAAGCCTTCCTGAAGAGGCAGAGAGGTAAGCTCATTGCTGAAATCCACACAGGTCACTAACATGGTCACACCTAACGCAGAATTCCTGAGGCTCCTTTCTCTAGCCTGTGTCATCACTCATTAGCAGATACATCTTGTCATCTATGATTAAAACTGTATCAATTAAAAATACTGTGTCAAGAGGTTAACTATGTGACTTATGTATTTGATTATGAGTGCCTTGAGAGAAATATTAGGCTGGATGCCTGTTTACCCCAGAGGACATGTTCCCTTTTAACTCAGAAAAATGAGTTTTAGGGAAAAGAGGAAGGACAGGCTGAGAGAATACTACTTTTTCTCAGAAATGACTTCAATGACCCTTTGTGGGTGAGCTTGTGCTGGTATGGGCAGGGGAATCTCATGCTGGGAACTGGCCTGGCAACTACTGTTACATACAGGGTACAAGGAGAGACCATGGAGAAGGACTGCTGCTTCTGGAATGGGCTTCCCAGACCTGCACTACAGCAACAAATCTTGTCTCTCCCCTTTGGTGGCAGCTGTCACAGCCAAATTCAACAGCCAGGTTCTGGCAGGAGTAAAGTTGGGAGTGGGATCATTTCCCACTCCTCCTGATCCATCTGCTGTTTAAACAGTGGCTTATGTGACTATGAGTGGCTTTCATGCCAGGGTCAAGTGTGGACAACTGTGATTCAGTTGCAGGAAATGCTGTATGCAGTTGCTACTACGGATGGCTGCTGTCACAGCTGCGAATACTGCAGTACAAGGCACTATTCCAGCAGTTACACACAAAAACCCAACTGCCAGAAGTAAAATTACTCAACATGTTTAAAAACCCTCTCAAGTAATAACAAAATAAGAGCCACTAGTGACTTTGCTTTTGGTCCTTTGGGGCCCACGTAGCATAATAATGGGAACATCAGTCTTTCACCTGGGTTAGAATACAGTCTTTAGATAAAGTTAGTCTAGATTTCATGCAATCTATTGTATTTAAGTTCCTTGTCCTCTTGGTTCTGTGCACCAGATCTTTGGAGGGCAAAATCAACACAGCATCGACTACAGAGATGATTCGTGTCCTGGTCAGTTCTTTTTAATCTGGGCTGAGTGGTATTATGCAAGGGAGAGATATTTTATATATATATTTTTTTTTTCTGAAGTACAGTTTTCATCATTGTTGCGTTGGTTGTACTCCTTCTGCTAGGGTGCTGTGTTGTCTTCAGGAGTCTGCACGCTTAATCTGCTTCTGGAGGTGGGGTTGGGGTTAACAGTAAAGGAAAACTATTTTTTCTTATGATCAAGGAAAGTTATCTCAAGCAAACCTGTCTGAAAATGTATTGACCTAGGCTGTTTGTTTTCAAATACTCAAGGAGAGAAATCCAAGATCCCCCCTCAAACCTTCCTCAGAGCAGCATTTAAGAGTCCTGCTTTAAATCCACAAAGAAGAGTGAAAACACAGTGTGTGTTGTGAAAAAAAGTGTTAGGTATGAAGTAGTATGCAGAATATTAGATTCATCTCTTTGTTTGTAGTGTTTTACAGGTAGGCAAGTCTCGTTTCTGCAATATGGGTGTGTGTGGTTGAATTTCTGTGTTTCATTTTTGTTTGAGATGCAAACTCTCCAGCTTTCCTAATATGTAGTAAGTCATGAATTCAGTTAAGAAAATAGAATTTATTTCAGAAATAGAATTCTTCATAGCATAATGGAAACCTGTTATATCTCTGTTTTATCATAATATGGTACAAAACTTTCATTAGGTGTTTTTAAACTCCATATAATTATTCATTTGTTCAAAACACCATTCTGACACCACCTATTATACCACTGTAAATGTTGGGTATGTAGACATTTCCACAACATTTAGAAGTAACTTACTGATCAATGCTTGACTATTCTTGCACTTTACTGAAACAACTAAACCTCAGAACTTTTCCACTGTGCTTATAGCCTACTCTAAAGCCTACTGATAAGCAGTTTAATTGATTTCAATGGTCTGTAACTCTAAGACTTTATCAGAGGGGCTTAAAGCCTTGCATAAGCTGTAAATTATAGCTGACTTACTTAGTAAGTTGCTGGGAGTGTTAAGAAGGGATGATGTTATCAAGATGAGATCAACATTTATAGATGATGAAACATATTTAAAAATATTTGGAAATATTTCCCGTCTTTGGATACTGCTTAGTGAGTTCTTGCCATGTTAAGTTTATGCTTTGGATCTTGATTTTGCAGCCATTTATAAAATGCAGGACCAAGTTAGTGGAGAGCAATCATTCTCTTCCCAGGAAAACTGGACAATTCTGTTAAAATATCAGCTGCAAAATATTCATGTTAACCTTTACATTGTCCCCTACTAGCTTCACCATCATCATTAACTGAAGTGTGACTCACTTCCCTGAGGATAAATTGTTCCATTTAAGAGGCTACCCCAAGAACATGACCTGCACAAGTGGGGGAGAGGGCTGTGCAGTTTTGCAGATGCCTCTTAAAAAGTGGTATTGGAGCAGGGGATGCAAATAAATGGAACATAATAACAGGGGTTATAACTCCATTAGGCTGTACTGCCCAGTTAATTACTCTTACTCCCATATACCCCATGGGATACCCATGTGAATAAGTGATAGACAGAGGTACTGAAAAAGCATGAGAAAGCTGCAGACAGCTGAGCTGTCTATTTGCTATAGGGAAGAGAGACACTCTGGGTTGTGCATATAAATTAAAGTGTTGGCTGGTCTTCTGCACTATTTTTGCTACTGTTAATCTTTCCCCTGAAATGTCTTTTCATGGCCTGTCTCCTTCAAGGAGGAACCTCATGATTTGCTGCAGTTTAGAACTGTCCTGGCCATGCTGGATTCAGAGCAGCATTAGATGTTTCAGTCTCAGAAGTTCATTGGCTCACATTAAAAACAGTAATCTTAAGAGATAGAAAATGAATCTGAAATGAAGCAAATGTAGTAATATTTGTAGTAATGTGTGTAGCAATGTTTGCAGTAATGTTTGTAAATGAAACAGGGACAATCATGAGCTAGGTCTTCATGAACTGTTGTATACTCAGAGCAGCAGAAAAAGAAACAACCTCTGATAGTTACGTCTGTGTAACACTGCAAACTGTGTAATTGATATAATTTAGGACCAGTTTCAATAAAAATACCACCCTTAACGGGGATTCTGTGAACTCCTGGACATAGGTTTTACTGAATGTTGACTTTCATAGTTGCTTTAAATTACAGACTTAAACTAGAAAAGCACCATATTAATAGATACCACTGTACTGCAGCACAAAAATTGGGCCAAAGTAATGTTAGGCCTCTGATTTAAACAAAAAAAAAGAGAAGAGTTAAGGGAATAAATACCCAGGGTGACATTACAGCATACATTTTTCCAATCTGTACTGCCATGAAGGCAGAGTTTGTCTTAATAGCTATAATTATTTTGGAGACTTCCCTTCCAGAGGCAGCTCAGCTTCTCAAAAAAACCCATTTCTTTTGTTTTTCTGTTTACCCTTACCGAAATCTGTATGCTTTAGCCACTGCAATATTCAAATACTGAAAATCATGAATGTGATGTGTCGGGGAAGTGTTATATGCTCAGTTTTACATGTGGAGAATTGAATTCAAGACAGAAGTAAAAGGAATTGACCACAGTTTCACCTAGAAAGTCTGTCGCACAGTAGGGAATAGAATGCAAGGCTTCTAAATCTAAGGTTAATTTCCTAACTTCTGACCCATCTAACCTCCATAATTAGTCTCCTTCCCCATGTCCCAGCTGAATGTACCTAAATATAATTCTTAATATATTGTGTTGATCGTTGTTTGGTTTGGTTTTCTAGTGGCTTCCTCCTATTGCTGTGTTTTTGTTCTGTATTTCTTTTATATGAAGTTTTCCTTTTTCTTAGCAGAAAGCATTTAGAAAGTAAAGAAATAGATCAGCTGATTGCTACAATAGTCAGTTAGTGTTGATTCAAATTTTGACAAGAATGTGTACTACATAATTTTGAGATGTGACAAAAAGTAATAAGTGAGATAACACAATAGACATGAAATTCATCATTGTTTTTCAAGTATGTAATTCTTAAATCATAATCTTCAATTAGGGAAGAAAAAAGAGGGAAGACAGAAAAGTGTTCATTCATCTTTTTCTTCATCAGTTCTACTGGACAGGAAGACCTTGTAATGCATTAGTGTTGAAATTTCCAGTTCTGTCATCTTTAGCTGACCACATCTTGATTTCATTGCATAAGAGACTGGTCTGAGAGAACCTCACTAGGACAGAAGAAGAAAATACCCTTTCTTAGATAGAATGAGGGCAAATCTAGTCATCTTCAGCAGCTTGATACACACGCCCCAGTTACGTCAAAGCAAAGCCTTAGTGAGATCAGTAGGGAGAGAGTTTCTGAAGAAATCTATAGAACTGTCTTAAAAGGTTAATGTTCTTCCTGACTAAGATGTCCAAAATTAATTCCACAAGCAGGTTTGCTGAGCAGTCCCCTTTGAACCCACATGACCACAGTGTCATACAGGAAGTACTTTACCCCACTTTCTGTCAACCTCAGTCCTAACTTCAAGTACTCAAAGTTTTAGCAATCATAATATATCCAAAAGTGACGAAGTTTTTGCAGTTAAGCTGAGGCTGACTTTCAAAGCTATGAGCTGTTTGATCTCCTAAAGATCTGAGAGCATTTTGCAGTTTACACTTGCACAGAGGTGTTTCAAAAGAGATATGATCATCTTATCTTCATAAAAAATCATAATGTTATTTTTAAAAATAGACAAAGCATTTATTTGTGTGATTTTTTTTTTCCCCCAGAAGTTTCCAAAGGTTTATGAAACAAAAGACCCAAGAGGCAGTAGCTTTGAAAGCACATGAGCACTCATGGAAACTTTATATTCATATTGTTTCTTTCTCATGTAAAAGTGGAAGTATTCCATGAAACTGTAGAAATCTGTAGCTCGGTGCTTTTTCTGCATTGCATTTTTGTCAACTTCAGTGGAAGGAAATACATATAAAGCCTAAGGGGCTAGAACTAACTGGTAATAGAAAGATTGCCTATGAAGAGGAAATACTGAAAATTCTTCAGATCTTTATGTGTGACGTATGATTTTTGGAACAATCTCTGTATCTTTTAAGCAAACAGAAGTCATAATCAAGGGGAAAAAATGAGCTGAAACTATTTTGTAAGTCACAAATCTTTTTTCTGAGTAATTTATGTTTTTCATGAATAATCTAAATTACCTGAACTCATCAACTGAGGTTATGATACCCACTTTTGGAGATAATTGAACTTAGCTGAACCATCAGACATATAATTTCCACTTAACTAATTGTTTTAATTGACTTATTTTTCACCAGAAGAATAAGCCGGTCAGTCAGTTATAACTGGAATATCTAATATGGGAAGAAGGTACATTCTTAGACATTCACACACTGGTTTTCTTCTTTAGAAGTGAAGGAATGCAACATTTAAAAAAAAACCAAAATGAATTTGCAAGACTCTGCAGTTGGCAATAGCTTCCTATTGTTTTGCCAAAAGAATGTTGAGGATGTTGGTTACACTTGAAACGAATACTGTGATTTATTTTTAGAGGCTATGTTATTCAATTTGATGTTTAGCTGCCTTTTCATCATCTCTGTCCATACATCCACTGAGAGCACGAGTTGCTGGGCACCGCTCATGATTGTTTGGTGTTTCCTACGGGTATACTATGTGGATTCCTTTGAGATATGCAATACAAATCTTTCCTTAAGCATGTGTGGCCCAAAACTGAAACACCCCCCCCAAACCCCAAACTACCCCTCCTAACTTCTCCAACAACCATTATGAAAGAAGCTCTCCAGCTCCCTTATCTCATTCGTACACCTGACGGCTCTGCCCAGCAGCTTTCCCATCTCTCTCCAGAGCCCTGACAGTGTCCAAAATGACTGCTGTAAGCAACGTGTTTGGCTATTGTTTCAAGTGAAATATGGACAGAATGGAATGTTCTTTGTTCCAGTATCATATTTTTCTTTACTACAAGCTATTGTCTGCTTGAATGTATGTTTGATGAAATTTGAGAGCCTTATTCTTTCCTGAACTACTAAGTACTGTTTTACTTACATAAAACTATTAAACATTAGATGATGATTAATGAATTTACATATACAAAACGTATATAAGATTATAAGATTCAAAAAATGCCAATAGCAAGATTGTCTGAAGAAATATGAGCTTCTTTCTGCATTAAATGTCCCCCTTATACACATTATGATTAGTCTTCCACAGGTCTTGCTATTGCCATGCCATTTTTGGGTAGAATGCTGGTGTCATTCACTGTAAAGGATGGATAGTGTTTGTTGAGCTACTTAAAACTTTTTCTGTATGCACTCCATGTGTAATTCTGCTCTGGTGACAGAACAGTTTTCTTCCTCTTGGCTTGCTTGCCTCAAGTCTTCATCCACTTCTATTGATTCAAACTTACCAAGGCCCTGGTGTGGTCAGATTTCAGCTGGATTTCTTTTCCATGAAAACAGGCACATGAAGAAATAATGGGAGAAATGGGGGGAAATAATTGAATGAGTAGAGATGGTGTAGCTTTGGATCTTGTTCCATCATACCACTGGTATGTGAAGGTGACACTGCACCAGGTGATCCCAGCTGCAGAATTTCTATGAGGCCACAGAGACCTGTGATGTTTTGAAAAGATCCTTTCAGCTTTCCATCTAGCTTTCTGAGGTAACCAAGTTTTGGTACAAATGTTACTGGGGACCCATGGTTATGAACTGTACCACCTTAGTGCACCTGCAGAATACTGTTCTCTGCACCTCATAAGAGTTCCAGCCTTCAGATCATGGTATGCCTTTTCCTGATAAGTTCAAATTCATCCTACTATCAAAAAGCTTCAAATTATATTTATATTAATGGTACTTAGGACATCAAAAGAAGGACTAAACGTAAGATCAAATTCAAGTGAGGGGGAGCAATCTGACTCCACTTTATCTGGAAATACGGAATGTAGTGACCTGTCTCCAACTGTGATGACCTGCGTGTTTACAACTCTATGTTTGAAGAGACCTGGAAATCTAATCCAAGTACTGGAGTTTGTATTCACAAAGAAGATGCAAAGTGTGCATACGTTTCATACAGAGCATGACTAGAAGACCCAAGAAAGAGAGGGCTGCATTGGATCTGGGACTGGAAGGTTACAGATCCACTTTTTGTAAAACTAGTGTCTGGCTTAATAGGTACAAGGCTACCCATTAGCAGGACAGCATTACTTCCAAAACTTAGGTTGTGTCTTTCTGTCATGTTGAACCAAAATGTGTGGATACAGAAGTCTGACCACCATTAGCCAGATGAATTTGTATCTGGCCCTTGCACAGTGTGGATGAATAATACCAAGGTACCCATACATCCTTTTGTGTTTCATTGTTCTTTATATTTGCATTCAGCCCTTTAAAAATCTAGATGCACATTATATTTTGCTAGCAATTTTTCTTCAGTGCTTCTTTTGGATATGCTCATAATGACCCAAGTCCAAATATAGTCAAGCAACTTAGTTCCAACTTCCCATCTATCTCCTGGAATGAAGAAGATAATGCTTTATACTCCCACAGCATCCGATGCAGTGTGAGTTCTCTGAGGAAAAAGAAGACAGCCAGCAAGGGGAGGGAAAGCAAACTGAAGAGGGTGATCTGAGCCAGAACTCCCACCTCCCCAAGGAATCCTCCAGCCAACAGTGAAGCTTTCCCAACATGCCACTGTAATATTCACAAGAGCAACAGATGTTGGGAGAAGTTAAAACTGCTTCATTTTTGTTCAGTTTCTTACTTAAATGCAGTGTGCTGTGCCCTCTATCATTAGAGCTGGGAGGAAGGTTACCTGACTGCTTTTTCCTGAAAATTTTGAGGCAGGCTGAAACCTCCTGTGAATGCAGGGTAGAAGGCTGAATTTTCTCACCAGAACAGAGGCAGGCCTGTCTCTCTAAGCAAATAATGCAGCCCAGGGTAGCAATGAAACAGCTGGCACTGAGGACACAGCATTCATGCTGTCCACATCGCATGGAACCGCTCTGGATGAACTCTAGTCTCGTTCTGTGGATTGAATGTCCTTTGGTGTTTGGAACCCAAGAGGCACATTCATGGAGAACTCCAGGTGTAATCCCAGAGAGAATTCACTCAGGTGCTCCAAGGCAGCAACTTCATACACTCCCACCCTGAATTAGAAAAACCCAAACAATGGAGATACACACTTCAAATCCTGGAAGGCAGAATGGGTCTATGAAGGAGAAACCCAAGAGGAAGAGATGTGTTAGTATGAGTACCTACCTCCTTGAAGGCCCCGAGTATAGGGAGCCAACGTGCAGCAAGGGAGCAGAAGCAGAGCTTATCTCCAAAGATATGGAAATAAAGATCCCATTATAGGAACACAGAAGGGTCTGCATAAAGCTTGCCTGATGCAAGAAACCACTCAGAGTTGCTGTAATGGAAAGAAGGACTGGTTGAAAAGATAGCCACTATGCTAGGATGCAGTGGACAGCTGGTAGATCTGTCTTCACGCCGTTTATTTAAGTGCTTCGTTCCCATCAGATATAAATTTCAATATTGATAGATCTGGTATTTTCTAGTTCCTTCTGTTAGAATAAAAATTAATTGTTTAAATGGGATGTCTGATGTGCCTTTTTCTGTTTTCAAGGGCCCATGGGCTAGGGTTTCTGAATCTGTCAGGTTAAAGAAATAGTTTGAGATGTGTTCCGTCTGCTGTCATTTTGTTTAGTTTATGCTGCTTTTTGTCCCTCTGACCAATAAAAGAACTAGCAGGAACAAGACAGATTTTGTGGAATATTTCTCTGTCATGTTTCACACATGATTTCCTCCACAGGTTTTCCACCAGAAAAAGGGACATTCAGTCTGGTCTGGAGTTTTCATCCCATCCCCACTGGAACAAAACTCGCTGGCAAAAAAATATCATCTTGTTTGAATGAGGGAAAATGAAAAGTGACGTAAGATTTCTTTTTATATTTTAAAGAAATATTTTAAGCTGCTGTGCTCTTTTCTGTTTTAACAGTGATTGTATTCAGTTTATCATTCCAGACGTTTCTTCCTGCAAACTCCCTCACCAGGTTTTGAAAACACTTTTTTCTTATGGGAGAAATATTTCACACAACCTCCCCCTTTGTCTGAAAAGCAGAGTCATGTGGGAACTGATTGCTATTCACTGGAAGGATATTCTCACTGAGAATTAATATAGCTTTATTTAATTTATGACATCACATAACATGATAAATTAGGAATTAAAAATATCATTATTTGGTGTGTGAATGCTTGTCATCCATTCTGATAGCAAATTTACTCTGAAGCTTTTGGAAAAAGGCTTTCAGCAGCACACAGTAACATCATTAGCAGCAGAAGTTCAGAAAAGTCCCAAACATTTGCAAATGGACAATCCTACATTTGTCTGACTAATGTAATTTACTAGATTTTAATATATAATGTATTCTACACAAAGAAAAATAGAATGAAATGTCTGAAACTCAAATAAGTCTTCTGTAGATTGCAGGATTTAAATATGACACATGCATTGCCCATCAGTTCTAGCAAGGAAGGAGGTCGGGATCCATCTACCAGCACTCAATCAAGAAGCACATTTACAAATTGCTAATTTGCATATCTGTCCCAGCATGCAATTTTAAATCTTTATTAAATGGTTTCTTATAATTTTCTATTGCACATTTGTTTGCTTCTGAATGCAGCCAGAGATGAAAAGACATCCTGCATACACCTAAGTGTATGTCTACAAAGAGCCTCTAGGCTTAGGAAAAAAAACCACGAGAGTATTTTCTTCTGTTATTTTAGCATTTCCAATCCTGATTTCACTAGAAATGATGAAGCGACGAGCCAGAAAGAATAACACAAAGGTAATTAGAATCCTTTGTATCCTAGACTGTCTGAATTTGTTTGCCTGAAGTTTAGGTCAAAGATTTGTGCTTTTTCTTGCTTAATCTGAACTGATTCACCCATTCTGGTGAACGCAAGAATAGATTTTCCTTTTCTGTAAGACTCTTGACTGACTGTAATCCGAGGAAATGAAAAAGGAATGAAATGACTTTTACATTTGCTGTGGGACAGTACTTGGCTGAAATTCTTTCTTTGGTACTCAGTTTTTAAACAAAGAAGCCTGAGAGCAGCTTCCAGCTTATTCAGCATTATGTATAAACTGAATCAACAGCACCTCTAGGTTGAGTTTGTAGCTGTGCTGCTCGACTCAAAAATCTCACACTGCATCTGATTTTCTCTTTTTACTGATTATAGCTGTTATGCTTTTTGTTTAACCTAGGCTAGCTTTTCAGTTATGGGGAAAGCAAATCAAAGCAGGGGGCAAAGATCCAGCACGACGCAGCCATCATAAATTCCAGTAATATGAATCAGATAAATATGGCTCAGAAAACCATGGGGAAAGTATTGGTGATTTTGCCTTTAATATGCTTTGCAGAACTTTAAGAGCAGACAGTTTAGTTTGTTGTTCATTTCAGAAAGGAAAGGTGAAAAGTGATTGGAGCTATGGCTAGTTTGGGTGGTCTATGTACGGCTACAAGTCAGCCTCTGTCTACCTTATTTACAAGAACAGCTATTCGTGGTGAGGGAGCCGTGTATGAGACAGAAAGAGAAGACAGCTGCAAAGAAAGAAAAAGCAATAGTAAAGGGAAAAGCTTATTCAGAGGTTTCTGCCAAGGGAAAAAAACAAAAAATGAGGAAAGGGCAAGCTGGAGGAGATTCTGAGAGTAACCTGCCAGTGCCCAAGGCTGAGCATCTAAAGTAAAATACATTCACTGTAAACACTGTTTGAGGCTTATTCTAGTGCGAATCACGTGAATTGCACCAATGTCTGTGAGAAGGCTGCATGTTTTGTTCACTGAATTTAAAGACCATTGTTGTTTCTTAGGAAAAAACACATCAAATGTACTAAAAACTCAGATAAAATAAAGATTATTGAAGAAAAGAATGTTCTTCTGGTAGACATCAGAGCCATATAAATGTAGCCCTTGAGTAAAGAAGAAAAGAGAATGATCAATACAGCAGTTTCTCCAATGACAGTTCGGTGAAAACTTGAAAATATTAGATATGTATTGCTGTTGTCTTAAGTGGATTATCAGAAGCAGCACATAATATGCCATTAATTTATTCTGTATAATGATTGTTTAAGCAATATGTTTGTAAATTGGTCCTGGCTGCTTAACAAACAACAGGTTAGATTGCTAATAGGTAGAAGAAAGAATGCTTTTTTCAAGACCCCAAGTAAGCTAAAGAAGCAGGTTAGAGCAAGGAAAGGATTTTTAAATGAAACACGTCAGCCGTGTGCAAATCTCTCAAATTTTCAAATCATTCCCAGAGCAAAGACTGCTACATTTTTTTTTCTTTTCTTTTCTTTGTTTTTAATCTTTTTCCCCTTCACTGTTTTAACAGAAACTTTCAGGTTCATACAAGCAGTCAGTTCTGGTCCTGCCCATGTATAACAGGAAGATACGATTTCTTATCAAGAACCAGCTAATACTATAAATATACTTTTCAAATATGCAACCTTGAACAAAACCAACAATCTAACACACTGTAAAGGGAGGCAAAGCAGCATTTTAACAGCAGCCTTATTTCTGCCTCTGTTCCAGCAGTGCTGTGTTCCATATCTGCTATAAACAAACCGTGCTTTTTGCAGGTGTAGTAATGGAGTGCTCCCATTTCACCTTTGATTACCAACAAGAAATCTGAAGAAACATAGTCCTGCTTTGAAGAAGGGAGAAAACAATTCAAGGTGGAAAGCAATCTATAGCCTTGATTATGGATTCACTTGGTTCCTATATATATATATACTGAAACATACCCAAGAAAACATGGAAACCAGCACAACACACAGAATTTTAACACAGCCTCAACTACCTTTACATTTACACTTGTTACTTAGGGCTAAATGGAATCCTAAGAGGCTGACTAGTTTGCTAGAAACTATGCCATAAAAATCACTAGGATATTCCTGGTTTTTTTTTCCAGTGTTATGATGGAGTTGGATAGAAGACCTGACTCCTGATTCCAAAACTTGCCTTGGTCCCTTTCTAGCAATATTTAATTTTTGTCTGTACTGCTTTTCCAGTGACTAACTGGCGGGAAGGAGACATCCTCTGACCCAGATCCAGACTTGAGCTCTCACTAGAGATGGTGGCTAATAAGACAACTGCTTAATATTATTTCAGTTATTTTAAACATCGCTGTGCTTATTCAGAATCACAGCTTCATTAATGCCTGTGCTTCCCATACCTCAGGGCCTGCAGCTGGAGTCAAGGCACTGCCGTCGGAAAGCCAATGACAAAAGGGCAGCCCAAGTACCTGCCTCAGGTTTTGTGCTGTTTCACAGATTTAACTATAGCCACGTCTTCTGCTACCTGCACTGCAAAGTAGAACCCCAAAGCCTCCTGCACCACCATCCAGATGGGTGGGTATGTTTTTCATCCTGAAATCTTTATCACTGAGAAAGAGAGGATTAGAATATTGTCTGCTTTCCAAGTAACATGTGGAGCTGCAGTACTGCCAGTGAGAAGAATCTTGTTTTGACTTGCAAAATGAGCACACTTGATAAAGAAGTCACTAAGGGAGAATAAATGTGAAACACTGAGATATTATTTTTATAGCATCACTTTTCTGATTATAACAGCCACTTTTAAAAAAAGTAACCTTAGCAATAATTTTATTTATTGTTTACATCTACTTCAAGTAAAACTGAGACATGGGAATGCAGTAAATAGCACCAACATTTCCAAACAAGCTGAAAAAACCTGTCTGTTCAGCTGCATAGGACAAATGCAAGGAATAACATCAAGCTTATACTCCTCACATGTACATGTGGTCCATTAACACGTTTACCATTAACTCAGGCCACTTTACATTGTCAAATATAATTGGCTTCCTACAATAAAAGTGCTACAGATGGAAATTGTAAAAAAAAAAGCATTAAACCAGCTTGAATTAATGTAAAAATAGATCTGCAAAGTTGACTTTGATATCTGTTGCAGCCAAGGGACCTGAGGGGATGCAGTAATAATACATAGTGTTGGGACAGTATAAAAATCAGGGCAACTTTGCCCCTGGCCTCTTCCTGATGTGGAAGTTTTAGGGGTTACACTACAGCAGTGTGGTAAGGCCTCTTCCAAAGGGAAATGCAAAACCAGACTCCAGAATACTTTGGAATACCTTCAAGTTTTCATTAAGAAGCAAATATTTCAGGAGAAACAAGAACATATAACAGCTTCCTTGAAAACCCCATCTTCCTGTTAATTGCTTTCATTAAGCTTTCTCATTTCTTCTTTCTCAAATTCTACTGCAATCTACTGATCTTTCTAATTTTATAAAATTGACAACAGTTACAGTCCTCACAACTGAACCCTAGAATAGACACTACTCTTGAAAACAATGTATTCTATGGTATTGGCCATGCTTTGAATGATGAGGATGGATCCAAATGATACCTATGGCTCCCTAAACAGTCTAATTATCCTATGCATCTATAAAAAATGTGTAGTTAAAATAATTAGGATTAAAGGACTAAAAAGGTTATGTTTGCCTTGGTCTCCATCCAGGCAGGGAGCCTAGAAGCCCTGGAAGTGGTAGCCACAGACCATATTGCAGCTTTGTCCCCATGGCTGAGTTTGAAGCCTGGAAGTGTTTTCCAGGGTCTGAACTTGAGAGCTGGAAAGTTCTGAAGCATGAGCTGCCTTAACTTATGTTCCTCTGTCTTCACTGAGGTTAAAGACATGCCCTTTTCAGTGTCCGCTGTACAGGAACACTCACCAAACTGATTTTGCATAAGTTCACAAAAAGTAAAAAACATTGAGGGAATTAAATCTAAACTTGGTACTTGTGAATAAAAAGAAATAATTTCTTGCATGGTCATCCAACCAAAGACAATACTGCCTGACTCATCTGGACCATCACTAGGAGACAACTTAGACCAACAGCGAACTTCAAACAATGTGTAATAAAAAGCTTTAAAGTTGTTCAGCAAATCAATTCAAATAACAAATGCTGTTCATTAATAAAATCATGCCTTTTAATGAATTTCAAGACTATCAAAGGAAATGCATTTCTTCGCATCGCTTCTTTCTCTTTTCAATAGGAAAGGCTTGGTTTAGAATTAGCCTTATGAAAACTGTAGGGAATTTGGGTTTAAAAGGGTGAGGGTTTAATCACTTCCATGCCACCACAGCTCTTCAAGTTAATCTTTGTAATCGCTGAGATGGTGGAAGAGGTTGACATGCCTCATACCCTGAGACTGAGCTGTGACTGTCCTGCTGGAGAGCAGCACCTCTCTCGCACAGCTGGGGAAAGGGATGTTTATCTGCACCTCCCTTGTTCCAGTTTAGCTAACAGATGTATGGAGAAGGCTTCTACTGTTTTAGTTCTACTGAGATTTGCAATGTGTTTTCCTTCTCTGTCCCCTGGAGGAGTCCCAGGCTGAAAGCTCCAGATGAAGTTAGTGAAGGTGGAGAAGCTGTCTCATTAATGGGCTGTACCGGAGCCATGAGAATGTTTCCAAGCTTGTGTCTAGGAGGTGGTCAAATGCTTAAAGGGATCCTCAGTTCTTGCATTTACTAAAACTGCCCTGGCAACCTTTTTCCCCAATTCTAAATTCTCATTTAGGATATATTTTACTTCTTCTGCACATACTTTTTTTTTTTTTTTTTAATTTAATAAACTGAGTATTTTGTCAGAAGGCTTGTCCATATGTTCTTTTAAAAATGTTTTTATTGCTCTTGTTAAATCCAAGGTATTTTTCTCTTTCTTGGCTGAGATTTTAATTAGTGCTGTGACATAAACCTTCCTAGTGCTCGCTGTTTGTTTATTTTCCAAGGAGCCTCTATTACTGTAAAAAAAAAAATAAATCTTTAATTTGTTTACATCTTGCACAGTTTCCTATCTTATAAAAATGAGGCACTTAATTTCTATCACATTGATTCAGGCCTAATTATATCCACCTTGACTGGTAATTGCTCTTTTACCTTTTGTTTCATGCCCTGTTCCATGCTCTCAAGACACAGACAGTGTTCCAGAAAGCAAAATAGGGTTGATGAGAAGGTATCATTCCCTCCTAGAGAACTAATCTCTCTACAGACCATATTTGCTCTAGGGTAACATCACAGAAGTCAATGAAATTGCAGTAGGGCCGCATCTGGCCCCAGAAGTCAATTAAAGTATTCTTGTTATATGGATCTGCTTCTGCTTTCATTCCTCCTATACCTCTTAAGTTTGCCGAATGCACACTAATAACGTGATTCCAGTTACCCCTGTTGTACTTATCCTTGCTTCACTCTTGCTAGTCTAATAACTAAATGGCTGAAGGAGAAGGAAGAGAAAGGAAGAATCCTTTTTGTTCTGGGATGCACATGTACTAGAGATGCTGGCTGTGGGATGAGTGGGCAGAGCAGTGGGCAGTGCCTTCTTACAGCCTGCTTGACAAGGACAGCAAAAGGAAGTGGCCAAGTGAGGGGAGGGCCGTGGGAAAGGATGAGATTGCAGATGATGGGATCATGCAACTGCACAGCAGTGCCCAGATCCTCAGAACTGCATACATTTCCTTTTTGAATTGCAATTTGTCCTTGTGACTTCAGTTAAGTTAGGCAATTGCAAGGCAAAGAAAAGCTAAAGGGTTTGTTTCTTTACAAACCAATGCTACACAGCAAAACAAATGAAAACAGACCATAAGTAATCCCTGTTTCTACATTTTACAACAATAAAATAGATTTCAGAGCTCATAAAAGCAAACTCCCCATATTACTGAGCAAAAGATTGATGGATGGGAAGCGTTTTTAGCAAAAATGCCTCCACTGCAAACATTGCTCCAACTTCTTTCCCAGAGTGAGGCAATTAAATTTGGAAACAAGTGGCCTGCTGTGCTCTCTTATTTACGCCACTGACCTTTGCTATTCTATTAGTCCCCCCTCCCTGCATTTGACCCACTAAAATCCCTTACAAAATTTTAAAAATCCAGCACTCTTTGTTCTTTTAATTCAGCTGCAGCCACTCAGAAGCCATTCTGGTATGATAATAGGGTTAATTCTTTAGCATAAGCATTAGGTGAGAATATAACTGTGGTAGCCACCCCAGAGGCAAGTAACATTTTCAAGCCACCCATTTTCAGGGGCTTCAAACACTGGCTCAGAATTGTCTACAGACCTTGTGCAAAGCTGATCTTCGAAGTATGGGGCTTGTCTGAGGATGAAAATGGGCCCTGTTATACATAATTAAAGAGAAGGTCAAAATTGTTTAAATAGCTTTTTTTAATGGGAAAATACTACTAGAATTTTTTCTTTGATTGACTACAAAGAAACCTGTAAACCGTCTGATAATTTCACTGACATTCACACAAGACTGAGACCAGGTACAATTAAAAATACTAGGTATATTTGACTAATGCAATGTCATTCTTAGCTGAAAATAATAAAAGTAATGCAACAAACTGAACCATTTGAGGTTCTGCTGGTGTTTTATCTCCTGAATATTGTTTTTATCTGTACGCTGTCACCTCAGCAATCTGAGCTCCTTTCTTTGCAGTTGAGAGAATTCCTACGGACTTCAAACTACACAGGCCTGCTTTTATTCAGTTAAAATGGAAACCCACAAACAACAGGAGAGAGGAGAGACATCTCTTCAACTGCACAAGTTTTTGTGTCTGTAAATTCAGGAAAGGAGTTTTAAATAGACATTTATTGTACAGGAAGTGAAAAGTGCAGGTGGTTGCGTGTAATAAGACCATTGTAATGTTGCGGGGCGTCCCAGTGAGAAGTCTGGGGTGGAAGTGTACTGCTGGTGATTTATGCTGAACAAAGAAATTGGAAAGGAATGTTCTTGTGGGAGTTGCAGACCTCCTGTTTTTGCTAAGCTAAATTCTGTGTATGCACTTGCCTGGAGGTGACAGTGTAATTGGCATGCATTATTAAGCATGATATGGAATTGGAAAAAAACCCTCATAAATTTATGGCTTTTCTTTAAAATGAAGGGTGTGGGTAAAC
Source organism: Chloroceryle amazona (assembly GCA_027560015.1). Classification (NCBI taxonomy): domain Eukaryota; kingdom Metazoa; phylum Chordata; class Aves; order Coraciiformes; family Cerylidae; genus Chloroceryle; species Chloroceryle amazona. Next base: position 58,118 of record JANHFX010009859.1, on the reverse strand, counting down.
CACAGAGACACCACTGTAGTCATGTAGCACTGAGAGGGAGCAGCGTGTACTGGAAGCGTCAGAGGAAGCTTGCGACTTTGGCTCTGCTTGGGTTATTAAACACTCAAATAAGTGTTAGTGTGATACCAACCAAGCAAAACAAAGAGACTAAAAGCAACCTGCGCTGGGGCTGAGCGGCTGCTGTCAAAACGGAGAAGCAGAGCTTGCCTCTCAAGTAGCTGATGGGCTGTGCCATATCACATCAGGCAGTAGCACAACTAGATGTGTCAGTCTGATAAAGTGTTGGGTTACAGTGTGGCTGTTCAAAAGTTGAATAAGAAAGAGAAGGTAGCAGGTATTGTAGCCCCATCTCCTTGAATCAAGCTGCCTTCTTGTACTTGGGCATTTTGTTGTTCTTCAAGCAAGCATGTTAAATTAACAGAAATACTGAGCAGCCAAAATAAAAAGATTAAACAAATCTAATAGCTCCCTGTGCATTTTTTCATGGTGGAAAATAGGTGACTAGCAGCTCAATGATGCTATAAAAACCGTTAAATCCTTGAGTGCAGGCTAGTTACATTAGTGCCCGTGGGACACTCGAGCAATGTTTTTGCATTTACAAAGGGTCACATGTAATCCCTCAGAATCAAGGCTGTCCCTACAGCTCTCGATGCATTTTGTGGTGGGTATGATGAAAAGCTTGTGTGGATGCCATTTTCCCCCTCCCTTCTACCACTGTCCAAAATTTACTAGCCCATCTACATCCTTTGAATAAACTTGGTGCACTGAGCACGTAAATCATACCAGTATTTAAACTGAATGGTTAGGTTCAGTAAATGGCACCAAAATGGCACATACACCTACAACCCCTTATGGGCTGTTACAGATAGGGACCTGCAGAATTTAGAATTCTTTTGATTTGCTTTAAATAAATTACATCCAGTTTTGAAATACCTATAACAAGGGATGTTTCTGGATGACTGCCTTTTACCTTCAAAGATCTCTCAGGATGCTCGATCTTTAAACGAAGCCTTCCGTTACCTCTGTACAAAGAGCAGGTCTCAAGCATTTTGCTTCCCTTCAAAGTAGCAGTGTTTTAAATAATGAACAGTTGCCAGGAGCAATGGCACAGGCTTATTTGTGATTGTGTATTTGTCTGTCTGATCATTATTTCTGCTCTTTGGCCATCTCTAACCCGGTAGGTACAAATAAACCCTCAGGGCTTAAAACCTTCCTACAAGAAGTTATTTTCTCTGGTCACCTGTCAACAGCAACTTTTTTTTTTTTTCTTTTTTTTGGTGCTGTACACTATTTAAAAAAAAACAACAACAAAACCAGACCAACCTACTGACATACAGTGACTTTATTTCTGTCTCTATCATTTCTGTAATATTATTTGATGCTCTGCATATAGTAGAGTTGAAAAACATTTAGTGAAAAAGGATATTGCTCATATTCTGTTAAAAAAGAAAGAGAAAAAGGCCTAGCACAGCAGTAAAATGGCTACTTACTGAAATTTTTCATCTTTTTAAATACCATGGCAATAGAAAAGTGAAGGATATATGCATCAGTGATGAGCAGTAATAAAACTATGTCATATGTAAACACTATGCCTAATAATGGCACTTTTACATATCCTGAACCTGCTCTGCAGCTGGTGCAAGTAAGAATAGTTCAATGGAAATCAACACATCATTTTCATTCCTGGCAGAAATAGCACATTGCATGAATCAGCAATAGATTTTGTATGCTTCAATAAAGACTTGTCATTAGACAACTTTTAATGCTCCTATATTTATACTTTGTATGGATATTAAAATATTGAAACTAGGGTAACAAGTTCTGCAGATCTGACCTAAGGGTGAGATCCACCACTCTCCTGTCCCATGTGTCTGGGATTCTGGGCTGGATAGCAGAGTCCTAAGGCTTAACTCACATTTTAATATGTATGAGAAAGAGAGGCCCTCTTTCTCCTTTAACAAACTTCTTGTTTACCTGGGAAGATGCAGTTGTTTAGTGGGATGGTTTATTAAAATGTAAAGGTCTCAGGAAAATAGTTCTCCTTGGCCTTTCATCAGCAAAGTTAATGAGAACAGAAGGGGGAAAGTAGTTCAGGAGGGTAAGCAGTGCATAGCACGGGATACTGCATGTCAGTATGCTGTTCTGAAAGGACTTCCACATCCCCAGTTCAGAGCCCTAGGAGGGACTCTGCTATGTGAGTTCCTTCTTTCTCTACACTTGCTTTTTAGGAATCTGGTTTTTGTTTAGAAGAAAACAGGAAATTTCAAAATATTAACCAGATTTTGGTTTTCTGAAGCTCTGGAACTGCTTGTTCCAGAGAAGCTAAACTGCTAAGGGTTTTTCCATCAGCAATTGCCACACTGCTGCAGAACACACAAATCATCTGCTTCTTATATCAGTAAATTTGCCGTTCATTGGGATTCAGTAACTGCTTTGCGAGATTATGGGGAGATGGCATTTAATTTTTCCCTATAATCCGGGAGGCTTGAAGGTATGTTTTCTTTGAAGTTAACTTTCAGCATTGCTTCACAACTCTGCCGAGTTCAAGATTCAGTGTGCTTGTCACACAAAATGTGACATAACCTGAATTTAATTCTGGAAGTTATTGATCAGTTTTCAAACCCTTCATCTCAATGTACTTAGAATGACTTTCTTTGTAATTAGATCCCATGAGATGACTTTTCCCTGAAAATTTGCTGGCAAGTGACACAGCAAATTCATTAATTTAAATATCCTAAACATATTCTAAACCCACCAAGTGATTACATACCTTAATTGGAACATTAAAAAGCTTTGGAATGGCTAAAATATTAATATTAATTAATGAGTAATGTGGTTTATGCTTGACAGACTATGATAATTATTTATGCAATCAGATTTGATTTAATAAGAAAAAAATCTTGGCTTCTTACAAGTAAACCAGGATGGTTAGAAACACATTAAAAATAAAGGTCAATTTTCAGCAGAAATAGGGAAAGCTAGAATTGGTCATATAGTATTAGTAGTTCAATATTATTGATGATTATTCAGACAACTGCCCGGCAGTGTTGGAAATGTACAAAATACAAAACTTTCGGGAGTGCATTTACAAATCGATACTAATCTTAAAAACTCTCCTAGAATTATCATATGCTGTAAATTGCAACCCTCCAGCCTTCATTCTCTGGCTTTAAGTTATCCAGGTGAAAAAGAAATATATTACCATACCACCAAGTCACTGACTATTACAACTACTAAAAAATCCGACTGAATACATCTTACAGAGGACACTGCCTGAAAAGTGTACTTACTGATGTCAACACTGACTGTAAAAAATAATAACTAAGCAGGATATAAATTTAAAGAGATTATTTTGAAACTTTGTAATCTGCATTGTTGTAACAGTTCTTTAGTAAACCAGAAAAGAAATTACAAAAGGTTCATACTTTGGGGGAAAAAAAATAGTGGGATCAAAACTGCCACTGTATACTTTAGTACTTCTAATACTACAGCAACAGAGTCAATTTATGGAAGTACACGTGTCTCAGTAGGCAAATTAGCCCCTTATAAACCTACTAGTGACTTCACAGTGTATGTCAGAAAAAACTCAGTGTTTCCTTTTCTGTCTTGGTCACATGGACTTTCTGCACATTAAAGTTCTGCACTTAGTGTTCTTAAAGTGTCACCTTCATGGCTGCCTGTTTTGAAGTTTCAGATTTTGTGCTGGGAAATAAAACTGGCTCAGAGCTTGAAGATAAAAGAACAAATGAAAGAGGACGGTTCTGTCCCTGCTGATACTTCAGATCTGGGAGATGATTTTTTAGAATTTTGAAATTTTCAGGCAATATTTCTCTAATAAGCATATGATTCCATGGCTAAGACTTTTCCATTATCTAAGAACACAATTCTCTTAAAAAAAATAATAAAATTGCAGCTTCATGTAGCCTGAAAAATTCTAATAGAAATAAACAGTGACATTATTGCATTAACTAGAAAAGAAGTGTCCTTTAATTGCAACAAAACGATCTACTTGTCTTCAGCTATTGAGCAGATGGTATCTGAATGAGCATATCAAGAAGGTCTTGATCTACTGGAAGTCATAGACAATTCCTTGCAGTGCAAAAGCAGGAACAGTTTCTAAAGGGTAGAACACTTAATGCTCTTCCTTTCACACTCACCTAATTCATCTCTGAATGCGACCCATCCCAGCACATACATATGTATCAGTAAGAGATCAAGTATATTTTTATCCAGACCCACTCAAATCCCATTGCTTCTGTTAGAGCTGGATATCATATTATCAAAGGTCTCTATATGATTGTTGGCAAATGAATTTTAGTAAATGGTAACCACATTTAAACATTACCTAGATGAACAGTCTAGACTTTATCAGTTAAAAACTGAATCTGTAATTTGTTTTCCCTTCCTATATAGAATTAAGGCAATATTAAAAAGCAAATTCATAGTTCCTCTCTGTGCTCTGTTCTCTCTACAAGATTATGCAAAGTTTGTATCTGATGAATTAAAATTAGAAGCTGCAAAGTAACCTATTTCTAGGTTAGACTTAAATGAATGAATGAATAAATCAAGTAATGAGCCAACATGAGGAAATAATAAAAAAAGAGAAGCCAAGAAGGATTGAAGTGAAGAAAAAGAATCTGAAAAATTATTGCCTTTCATTGGTATAAAATGAAAGAGTATCACCCCAAATAACTGCCCAGCTCCCGTCTTCTGCCTCAAAATAACTGTTCAGTTTCCTACAACTACTGTTGTAAATGCTGGGTGATACTGACTGCACTTCAAGTTGAAGGTGCATCTTGATGTTAATAAATAATACAGGAGGAATCCTGCTAAAGAAACTAAATGCCTCTATTCTTTCAGTCGGTCGTGACACCGAGTTTTGCAAGGCACAGATCCTTCCTCAGTTATGTTATTCGCCTTCCAGATTAATATTACTGTTGACCAGACATACATCCCACCATCTGATGGAATTTTTGGTTATGTCAGATAAAGCCAGCAACCTCAGCACATGGAGGGTATTTCCTCTTCAACTGTAGAGGGTCGGTGCATTTTTTCACGTATCCCTCAAAGCAGCTGAATCTTCTCACCCCAACAGTAACTGAGCATAGTTAGGTATTTGGCAAGCAATCATATTTAATGGGCTTTTTGGTTAAACTATTTTTTTTTCCCAGCTCTGCAGTTTCTGTCAGAATGTTACTCTCCTCAGTGAATCAGCCATCTTGCCATATTATGTGAACCAGGTCTCCTGCAGACAGCGGTTGGGTCTCTAGATAAGGAGCCATTTATGACTGCAGAGTTTTGAATCCACATAATTCTGATATCTTTATCATGAAAGCTGGTAGAAAGGCCTCAGGACCCTAAGATCCAGGCTCGGGAATTGTTCCAAGCCTGCCCTCTTGAATGATGTCTGCTGAAAGCTGTAACTCTTGGATTTTCAAGCCATTTGAACTAGGAGCAGGACAGTGACTGAGTGTGGACCGGTCAGCCCCCACTAAATGGCTACCTGGGAAGACAAGTGTCCCTGTGAAAATGAGATGACAGCTGAGCTTTCCTCTGGAGTGCTAGAATTATTACTCCATTCAGAGTCACTGAGTGTGCGATGTGTACGTACTGAAAGAATTCACTGTAGCGTGGCACATAGTACACGGAGCTGCAAATAGGGTCATTCTTCTGTTCAGAGCCCCAATGCCCAGAGTAATTAACTTCACATGCCATGGCTGAATGCTGAGGCCGAGTTCAAGTGAAATGGTGAGGAGCCCAGCCCTGAAGGGCATGGTTGCTTGGGTTCTTTATTACAAACACAATGAAAAAAGTAATAGTTTTTGCTACACAATGTTGCAGTGCTTCTGCTCAGGAAATGAATTTTTATGTGTTTTGTATCTCATGAATTCTGCATATTTTATTCCCTAGAGTTTATTCTAAGAACCACTTTTTGTATTGCTAAGTAACATGACTAATTGCACAAACAAAAACTAACTGGCCTCGTACATTACGAGGTTGAAGCATAAGGAGCCATCAGGAGGTCCCCAGAAAAGAGTGACTGTGTAATATTAAATAGTCTTTACTCAGTGTTATCTTAAGGCAAATACAGAATGTTTTAGACAATTTATGTTTTAAGGTTAATAAAAGCAAAAAGCATCTGGGTCTAACTTTATTTTTTTGACTCTCACAGGCAAAGGATCTCCAGCAGGTACAAGATTTTCATGTAACAATTTGTGCCTATCAGTGTAAATAATGTACAAAGTAAATAAATGCCGAGCATTCATTCCCTTCTTTAAACAAACCGGCAGACCTCCTCTCGATACCAAACCATCTGGAATGCCTTGATTTGACCAAATTATAGCAGTCTAGTCTGGATATTAACAAAGCTTTCTTTCCCCTCTCTAATTGTGGTACTGATTTCAATCCTCAAATTTATATTAAATTCTTTGAGTGGGGGTGGAACTAAATAACTTGGCACCAGTCACAGGGAAGGCAGTTGCCACCAGTGGGCATTTCCTGAAGCCGTGCTTTATTTCTTGTCTTCTGCTACTAATTCTGCTTTCTACCTAAAGCAGGTCATCTCCATGTTCCCTTTCCATTTGTGCACTGATAATGATATCTGTGGGTGGATTTTGAGCTTGAGATGTCTGCTGCATGCATTCAAGTTTCAGAAGCTGACAATTTAGAAATCCAGAGATTTAACATCCTGGATTTTGTTAAACTTTCCCTGGCCTCCTTACCTGTAATCTGGGGGCTGCACTTATATATTGAGAGGACTGTGTGGGGAAGCGGGTGGGAAATAAAAGGGAAGTTATGCAGACTCCTCAACAAGCTGTTTGTTGTGAGCAATTTTGTTGCGCTGCAGATCTCCCACAGGTTTCAGTGAATTGATGTAGACAATCAGCATGTAAGTAGGCATACCTGTTATTTGGACTCCCAGGGAAGTTTCATATCAAAAGAAACAGAAGTGTCTCACAGCAGAAGTCATCTACAGTGAGTGGTGAATGTGTGAGGGTTTGTCTTGCAGATTATCTTTATTACAGGCTTCAAACCTCTGGTTAGGTGTCCTGATGAGTGTGATAATTGGGTAACATCTTCCGGTTTGAAATGAAGCTGCCTAATGAATATTTTTACTATTGGAAAACCATGGTCTTTGAAGTCCTGTATTTGCAAAATCTACTGGATGAAGAATGAGTAAATATTTAAACAAATCATAAAAAGGCCTTCAAGAGTCCATCACACCCAGCCTTTGCTCAAAGATAGAATAAACTGTATCTGTACTTTGTTTTCTGAAAATCCTTCATTCCTGTGGAGAACTACTTCACATACTGTGAGTTATGATTAAAAAGCTGTGGTAGATTACTGAATAGTCTCTGTGTGTTGGGGAATTTAATTTGTAACCTACTGAAAAGAAACCTGCATCAATATAAAACAGGTTGAAGGACAGAACTCATCGTCCCTACTGGGCCAGTAGCCTCTTAAAAATTCAGAAACTCAGAAATTTCAAGACAAATGTCTTTGAGGTTTCCAGGGAAAGGGGTTCAGTCACTACTCTCTGTAGCAGTAGTAAAGTGACCTGTGAAGTTCAGGGTCTTTGGGGCTCAGTAAGCTTTTTAAATTGGACAATGGCTGGGTCTAAATCAAATTCACTCCATCCTAGGACTGATCCCTACCTGAGGGTGTCTATAAATGTCTTCCAAGCAAAAATCTGTAACCTCTTCCTCAAAACTTCTTATGAAATCCCAGATCCATGAGCTGTGATTCAAGCCGTTGGCTGAAAGCCTCCAATCTTGTGTTATAAACTGTACAAGTGGATTTACAGAGCGGCAAGCAGGACACAGATGCTAACTTGTTCCTTTCATTCCCCTGTCATCAAAAAAATATATAAAAATGCTGCTTTTCTCTGTTAATAAGATCAAGCCTTAACAAAGGGTTCTGTAAAGAGTGGAGATGAGGTAGCGTTAGTCTGCTGGACAAAACATACCAATAATGGGGCTTCATATATATACGATGTAAATAACCAGGAAGTTATTAAGACTAGAGGTAGAATACCAATACAAATACTGTTCTGCAAGCTGAAAAATGATGCAGTGATGGTGTGGAAAATGGAAAAAGACCAGGGAAAAACCTATAGCTTGATGGATCTGAAGGGAAAAGAAGAGGAGAGAGAAATAATTTAGTACTGAAGGGCAGAACTACAAGAAGCCTTGCAGAAGAATAAAATAAAATTTGAACTTAATTTGGTTCATTAAGCAAAGGCGGTTAAAAAGGGTCTATATTTATACTGTTATTTAAAAAAAAAATAATCATGCCTTTTGAATGCATCCGAAGGGAGCAATTAAAATATCAGAGGAGAAATCTTTATCAGTATATTCATTCAAAGGCTGCTGACCTCTTCCATTTACCTATTTACTGCTTGATAGGTACTTTGTATAATTTACAAGGCACAAATTAATACTCCTTAGAACATCAGAGAAATATGTACTCCCCAAACCAGTTGCCAAGCCCAGGCTATTTCTCCTGAATGAATGAGCTCAGTAAAGATATGAAGAGTGATTGAAATTCTCCAACAGGCAACTATGTGAAGTTAAGCCAAACTGCTGCTTCCCTGCCAGTCTGTTTTTTGTCTTCGGGATAAGTGGCAGCCTCATTGAGCAGTAATACAGATAGCACAGTACTACCTAAAATGTTAGATACTTATTAGATTAGCTACAATGGGAGGAGGATTCTATCAAGTCACGACTCTGTTCATTAAATGACCTCTAAAATTATGGAGAGCTGAGAGAAAAGATGTTCAGCATACAAAGAGACATCTCCCTATATATTAATTTAAAGAAGGGAGAGCAGACATTGCATGTGGTGTCAGATTTGTAAATCTCAAAGGGTAATGTACGATTTCATTATCTTAGATACATTCTCACTGAATGATGAAAGAGTTACCAACAGTACAATTTTCAACAGCTGAACTATGCCTAATGGCACAGATACAGTACAGTAAATCTTTTTATAATTTACAATGTAGTGCTGAGAAAGCTCTGGCCCAGTTGGGAGATTCTCACTTTTTCAAGTGGTTCTATTTAAGTCAATGAAATGACTTGTGCCAGGGCTTCTTTTGCCTTTTCATGGGAAAGGATCCCTTGAATTCAGCTGATTGGCACATTTGAATTTCACTGATAAAAGTCCAATCATTTATTACATATTTTTCAGAAGGAGAATAGTCTTACGAACATAAATATAATGGTTTTTTTGGTCATTCTATACCAGAACCGAGGCACTATTTTATTTTAGAGTTGAAAGATTGAAGAGACTAATTTATTATTTGCTTTATGTAGTTTGTATCAAGGCGTAACAAAATCTCACTGGATTAAAGTCTGTAAATTTCCCAATCCAAAGTTTATTTGAGACTGTTGCTGACACTAATTGCATTTCTGGGTTGCTATATTTTTTCCCTGGATTCATATTTTTTTTAGAGTTCATTTTATAGTTGCTCAGGGCTTTTCTACCTACTGGGAATCATAGCATGTGTGATAGAGGTGCCAAGATTTATATATGAAAAAAATCAGGAGAATTCATAAATTAATAACTGAAACAACTACATTTGAAAAGTATAATAGCTCTTAAGAGACAACTCTGTTGTACATTTATGCTAATCAGCTAATTTGCTATTGCTCTCCTTGATGGTGAAAGGTGAGTTTAGGGCACAGGTTTCTGTTCCATGAATGATAGATCGAAAATTAGGATATTAACTCATGTCAGCTTTTCCTCTGAAATTTGGACTGTGCCTCTACACTAGTACATCCATATAATACAAAGAAAATAACAGATCATGCTGCTAAGTTAATGTAGGGTGCAATTTTAAAGGCATTTTTGAGAAGCATTTGTCTTTTTTTTTTTTTTAGTAATTTCTGATGCTTCCTCTGGTGGAATTGCCATTGCTCTGTTTATACCTTAAAGAGGGCTCTGACTTTTAGTGACTAAACCTGTTCCCAGCTATATGGTTGCACAGCACAGAAGCAGGTGGTGGCACTTTGACAGAGTGGCCCACAGCTGCCTCACACCTGCCCGGTGCTCCAGTAAGGCTGGTAAAACAAAGAGGCGAGCACTTTGAAACTGGGTGACTGCAGAGATGAGTCACAGATGGTTTGAAAAAGCCCTGGTTCAGTGCTGAGCTCAAATGAAGTGAGAGTATTGTCAGTGTTTTGAAGGTCTACCGATTGAAGAGGCTTGGCTTTCTACACCTTGTCCCATACTCCACTGTGACTGCAGTTTCAGATTGAATACGTGCGGTAACAAGAAAAGAAACATCCAGGACCTGAGGGTTATCTCAGCTATTTTAGGCCAATGATGTGGTTGCTGCAAAAGAGCAGGGAGAGCGTAAGGTGACTGTCCCTCACAACCTGCTGTCTGTGCTGGAGGCAGTTGCATGTCACGGGTGTTGCTGTTCTGGCATGGACCCTCTGGAGTCATCTGATCTCTAGTCAAAGGCCTGTCTTTCACAGGTATCTTATGTGCTGCTTCTGTCTGCTCCTTCCTCCTGCTTGCATCAAGATATATGTAATATACCTACTATAACTATAATAATGAGGGGTTACTGCTTAGAGTGACCGTATCAGAGGGACCAGTAACCAGATAAGGGGGAACAGGAGAAGATGTAGACTTACTAAGCAAATGCAGCTCCTTCCACCTTAGCAAAGTTTAGGACAAGCTAAGGTAATTTAACTAATCTCACATTTAGAAATATCATTACAGCTCTAAAGAGAAATAAAGGTGATTTTTTTCAAGAAAATAGCACTCTATAGACCCATAGCAAGATTATTTGCAGTAGAGTATTTGCAGTATTGATAGGACTTTTACAATATGATTGCTATCTTCAATGGTGGGAATATGTCTTTTGGGTTTCCTACTTAGCTCTAAGCAGTGCAAACGTGCATTATTTTAATATGACTTGTTTCAGCCATGCCTAGGATGTGCCTTTCTGTGTGGGGAAAAGACAGCCAAAAGCCAACAGCCCATTCTCTATTTTCTGGAGTCCCTGCATTGATGTTCCAGATGCTCAGGGTGTAAAGACTTGCTCCTGAATCGAGATATTTCTCATTTATCTCACCAAGAGCTGGGAGCTGTGAGAAGCTGAGTGCTTTCCTGAAGAGCAGTTATTATCTCACACCAGTCAACAGGCCAACAGCACCATAAGTACTATATTTTTAGAAGACATTTTACTAGCCTGACAGCATTATACAATTTTGCACTTACTTTACTAATCTTCATTAGTTTAATAGACCACTGCATACAGCGCACCTGTTGTGACAGTTGCAAACCTGTGTTTTGTTCAGGTACCTGTGCTAAAATTTTAATGCCAGATGAAAAAAAGGAATGGCTACAGTCTGGCATTTCAATGGCATGTGGTAATTGTTGCCATTTAGTGTACAAAGCAGTTTTACTGAAATAAGAATGTTGGACAGAAATGTAAAGCAAGCATTTTAGGGTTGGGGTTTTTTTGCCTCGCTGTATAGATTGCAAGCTTTTAGGAGAAGGCGGACATAATTGTATAAGTGCTGCTTCCATTAAAGAGCAGCTGATAAGGCTAATACTTTTGAAATTGTGTAATAGGAGTTTGTAAGATCTAAAAATAGTGGCACCTTTCATAGGCTTGATTCTTAACTCGTAGAATACTCGGGCGTTAGTGAGAAATCTTCTCTGGACAAAGACGAATGGTTTACTGAGCTCTGGAGAAGAGATGGACAACTAAACTCTGTTTTGGGCCAGATGATGTTTTGCAAGATACTCCACAGGATATTCTGGGAATCTGCCAGAAAAGGAACAAGAAAGTCTAAAAGACTAAAGATGTAAGGCTGTAGTCAGCATTTATATGACTCTTCAGGAAACAAATACTTTATCTTCTTACAGTTACAGCTGAATGATAGAAAGGAAATGATATCATTATAGTGATGTTGGAAGGATTGGTTAAACATTGAGCTATCCGGGGACGAACTACTTCCTTCCTATTTGGAAGCCTCTGATATTTCTGCCCTGTGACCAACATGAATTTACTATAGACTTCAATACAACAACTCTTTCCTGAGCTCAGACAAAATTCATACTGCATGACAGTAGATGGGACTCCTCTCAAAACCCCATTTCAAATGCTCTGCCTTTTAGGTAGGAAGTTTGGATTTTTATGTAAATATATATATAAGTCATTCTTCCATTCAGATATTCATTCCTCTGTCTCAAGCAAGTTCTTGTTCCAAATGTAAATGTCTATTAATATAATCTGCATAAGTAAAGCGCAGATAACACTTGAGATCAAGGGTAGTGCCTTGCATTGATTCTTTGTGTCAGCATAACTCTGGTCAGCTCCCTCTGTCTGGAGGTGGAAGAGACCTGCTCAATTCCCATTATGTCCATTCTGCAAGTGTTCTCATCACCAAACATTGGACTGCTATCCAGTAGTGCATTAAGCTGGGTGGCTAATCTGTGCTATAGACAGAATTTCATTCCTTTTTCTTTTCCCAAGAACAGATTGTGAGTAATTGCAATTTTGTTTTGGGAAGGTTTTAATTAGAGAAGGTTCTTTTCTCATACAGATCCACACGCACCTCCTTCAATAATGTAAGTGCTGTTAATTGTTCATTCTTTCATGTAAGAATATGAAAAAGGGTTGAAGAATGTACTTCGCGCATGGAGAGGCAGATCTGCATAAAATGATCATGACTGATAATCAATTTGGACTTGGCATCAAAACTACAGGCAAGTGAAGGTGCAAGCTGGCCACAAGTTGTTGGGTAGGAATAGACTTTACAGTTACTGACACAGGCTTTAATCCCATGTATTAGGCTCATCTACTGCACCTTGTTTTTTCAGGTCCTACTTGCTTCTTAATTGGGGTAGAGAGGGTAAATACTCACATGCTGTTTATTTAGGAGTTGCCATTCTTGTTATTATGTGTTAACCAGCTATACACAACACTTCTGGTTTGAAAATATGCTGTTTACAAGAAATATGTAAGCTATTTTCTGTAGCTAAATATGGACTGGTATAATCTTTTGAAAAGCTGCATGTGGCACCAATGTGGCAGGGTTGGCAAATGATAGGGCATTATCAAAAAGACATTTTTTTTCCCTTTCTGGCAAGCTACTTATGCAAACTAACTATATTTTACGTTAGGGATAGAGATCTGAGCAGGCACCTTGCCACTATTACAAATGAACTGGAAGGAAAGAAACTGTGTCTGTCTGTCAGCTATTTCTGTAAATATCGTAGCAATTTTTCAGGGTCATTAAACTGACTGTCCATTGTGATTATGTCTAAGAGTCAAAGGTTTTTAAGCATAAGTGACAATATATATATGGCACTGTGATTCACAGTCTTTCTTCATACACATTTGGAAGGTTTATGTAATTAATTACATTGTACACTTTGGCCAGTTAGTTGGCTAATGTTAGTTGGTTCCAGTGCTGGCTGGCTAAGAACAATTAGCTGGGTATGCTAGTCATGTCAGTTGTCAGAGAACATTGTAACAGTACTACAGTGAAAGCCAGAAGACTCATAAAAAAGAAATGTATTTATGTTGGTACATTTGAGGTACTTACAAAAAAAAAACCCCAAGACCTCATCTGTTTGAAAAGGAATGTCATTTTTCTTTATGAATGATGTGGTCCAAAGGAACTAATTAACTTGGCTAGCCCACTTGCAACCCTAAAATGCTGTGAGGACTCCAAAAGCCCCAAACGTCTGTTAGCACAGGTGATCTTGAAGGCAAACTGTGTGAGTGCTTTTTGCCTTCAGACAGTGTCATGCTGCTTTGACAGGATCCTGAGAAAAGGACTGGCTCCTAGCACACTGCACGTCCAAGTGAATATTTCAGCACCTGGTAGGCAAGTTTTCCATAGAACACATTGCCTAACGATGTTTTCCACGGTATGCACCCAGACAAGATTATTTTCACCTGACATTTCATTCTTTTCTCTTGCTCACTATAGAATTACCAAAGAAATGCTATTTTATTTAAAACAATCTCATAATAAATTGCAGGGCCAGTAGAGCAATCCCTGAAGAATCTCTTGGAACATGCAGTGTCTGGGGGAAAATGAGCCAAGAATAGGTTCCATGGTGGGGACCAGCTCCAAAGCATGGAGGAGACTGTGATGAAGCTGTCAACTTTCAGGAAAACCTAGTCAGCAGGGACTAAAATCTCATCTTTCCTCAACAGCAGAATAATGAAACTTCTCTTGAGACCAGCTTTTCACAGAACAAGCCATGTTTCAGTTCCTGACCTTTGCCTCAAGCTGCTCTTGGCCCAGGCCCGCTGTGCAGAGCAGCTCTGCAGGCACTTCAGAATGGAGCTAGCTCTCTTCCTCAGGCATGTGGGAAACAGCTGTCTCCCTGGCAGTGAAAGGCAGCCAGTGAAAGGAAGAGAGGAGATAAAGCATTGATCAAAAGATGGGCAATGCCATTCTACAGTAACTAAGGGCTATTGCAGCCCCACACTTTCCAAGACATATGGCTCCAGTTCATAATTAAGTTGGTCTCAGGAAGTTACGTGAGCTCTTAAAGACCACAGAGACAGATAGGACCTGCCTCAGGATGCACTAGATCATGGGAAATGGGAGATATACTGACATTGTTTACATGACCATGACTTGCTTTCCACAGTATCTCTGGATACACTACTTATATCTAACAATAGTCTTTAATTCAACTAGTAAGAGACGGGTGTTGTGGTTTTGGTGGTAAAGGTTCAATCATCGCTTGGGAGCAGAGGCTGTCAGTAAATGCAGCCACAGATAGGCTGCAACTATTAGTGGCCAGGGTCTGTTGTGCTACTGAGATACCCAAGTTGGGCTGAACAAAATAGAGGAAGTGGTGCAATATGAGAATGTGTGAGAGGAGCAGGAAATCGCTGTCAGGCTCAAAGTCAGCCTAGAAGAAGGAAGATGTAGTCTAAGTTCTATCAGTGGAATTGTTAAATGGGGAAATTTTGATAACACTTATTACTGAAATCAGTACTTCTTAAAGAATGTTGATTTTTTTGAAAATCATGCTAGCAACACATTTTGACTTCTATTTGTATGCCTTTTCCCCCTGAAAATACTAATGGAATTTGTCTTGACAAAGAGGATACTGTAAGAAATGAATACATAATAAATAAGTTCCTTACATTTACTTCACCTCCCATCTATTTTGTGCAGATGTACATTGTTAGTTCATATGGGTAAATATAAAATGAGATTTAACCTGAATATATAATAATATTGGCAGAGAAGAAAGCCATGTCATCCAAAAACTTTTCTAATAAGAAGCCTATGATAATTAAACCTTCAGATAAAAGGACCTTGAATTTTGTAATGGGCTTTGAAAATAAAAGACATGAGTTTCATCAACAATTACATAACAAAGGTTATTAATTAAATCAGAATTTAAATACATATCCTACTTCCAAATATAATAAAGTTGGACATACTATTCTTGTTCAAACCAGTCCATACTTCAAATTGGACGCTATTGAGTGTTTTAGAGACAAGTCTAAGAAATTCTTACAGAGAACGTTTCCTTTTTTATCCTGGCCACTCTGGTGATGACAAGTGCTTAGAAGCCTGAGGATTAATAACACTGAGGTAGTTATGTTAGTCTTAATTAACTGCAAGTGAGGCTGTTTGTTGTCCTCTTACTAAAGCTCTGTCCTGAGCTGGATCACTCTAAGATTATAGAATCACAGAATGCCCTGGGCTGGAAGGGCCTCCAAAGGTCATCTAGTCCAACACCGCTGCAGTGAGCAGGGACATCTTCAACTAAATCAGGTTGCCCAGAGCCTCATCAAGCCTGACCTTGATGTCTCCAGGGATGGGGCCTCCACCATCTCCTTGGGCAACACGTTCCAGGGTTCCATCATCCTCAGAGTAAAAAACTTCCTAATGTCCAATCTAAATCTATTCTGCTCTGGAGTCCGACCTCAGTGCCACTCCTGTGGCAAAGACTGCTACAGGTGAATTTTGTGTACAGAGAGGATTTCCTCTCAACATTTTAAAAAATGCTCCCTCTCCAGTTTCCCTGGATGCCTCATTGCTGGTTTAACAGACCGCTTTATGAAGAAGTACTGCTAGAAGTTGTTCTCTCTACACTAAAGCTTGTATTAGTATATTTATCATGATCTTTCTTTCATTTTCTTTCTAAGGTTTTTCAGTGAACCTATGTGGAAACTTTTCTGGGTTGCTAATATTCGTATTTTCTGTATTTGGAAACTGCCTTGTTCCAATTCCACTTACAGAAAGGGACTAAACTCCATAAACTAGAGAAGAAGAGACAATGGTATACATTTGATATTAAAATAATTCATACATGGTGTACATGTAGCTGTGTGAATATATATATTTCACATATATATAAGTGTATTAATTTTTCCCCTCTTTGTGTATAAATTTACTGTTTCAATTTTTAATAGCATTTCAACATTAATTTTGGGTGTCTTCTCTTCATGCTTCTTATCATGAGAAGAAAATATCATTGAGCTGTCCTCGGCTATCTCTTTTCTCCCCTGCAACATTGCAACTAATTTGATGTGCATTAAATTTTATGAGCTGGAGAGACAAGTCAATTCAACTCAGATCCACTAAAATGTTTAGATGTCAGGTGTTGCAGAGCATGAGTTTGCAGCCAGGCTAGTATCAGCTTTATCTCTTTGGTTTGAAAGGAATATGCCTATGAACACTAATTGGAAGCTTATGACACAAATATATAAAGGGCATTAGACAGGGAAACTTAATCAATTTGGACTAGGCAAAGAAATACCAGACTAGGTCTTTTCCAATCCTGTTCCTTTAGAAAAACAAACAAAAAACTGACACCACCATCCCCCCCGCCTCGCCAAATCCCCATCAAAAACATCAATAAAGTCATTAGGAAAAAGCAAACTGTATTAAGGTTAAACAGAAGGGCAGCTGGCTTATTTGAGGAATTGTCAGTACTTTCTT